>JAUBNY010001054.1:631343-641704 GCA_032275445.1 Crypturellus soui
ATCTAAGTTTCTTCCACAAAGCTCCTTTGCCATTTTATTCAGCAATGCTGGAACAGATCTTCCCAGGAAATGCATCATGTTTGAGAAGGGGACCCACATCTGCAGTCGTGCACTTTGCCCGTCATTCCTGCATTTTTCAAGGATAGGGAAGCACTAGGGGAAGAGAGACAGCAGCCTGTTCCAACTGGAAGCCAATAGGCCAAACTCTGGCCAGAAAGATGCTTCCAAAATATACCACCCAAAAGCACTCACAAAGAAAATGAGGAGCAGTTTTTTAGGTCAGCAAAGCAACCCAGCAGATGCATGTTCCCCTACACCAGGATTAGCACAAAGTTCCTGAGAGCTGCAGCCTCAGGAGCAGATAAGGCCCTAAAATGGGGACTGTCTGGGTGCCCTGCCCTGAAAGGTCTCAGGCTCCTTGGCCTCTTCTCTTGGTTTGGCCAAAACAAGGACCAACTCACCTGTTGGCTAATCTCAGAGCCTCCTGGGCCAGGATCAGGAACTTATTTGAGCTTCCAGGAAAGTCTGAAACTGAAATAGTCTGAGGAGAAAGGAAGAGGGGTGGTGAATGTTCTTCTTTGCCCTCACTTCTGGTTTAGCAAAAAAAAAAAAAAAATAAATAAATAAATAAAGGCAATTGGAGTGTGCTAAACCTTCAAAGCTCTCCAAAGATGCTTGAGGAGGTAGCAACTCCTTATAAATAGCAGAAGTTCCCAGCCCTACAGCAAGGGGTCAGTAACATTCACCAGAATTGTTTTTCAGTTTCCAAACGAATGTTATAACTGAAATACGTTAAATTCTGACACCTCCACTGCTGGCTGGACTCAGAGAGTACCACATGAAGATGCTCTTACCACTCTGCTCAGAGAGCCTCCACTTCGGTCCAGGTCCACCCTGGCTCTCTGCAGCAGCCGACGGGTGTCCTGCACCTGCTTCTCATACTGGTTCCCAAGAAACTGAAGTCTCTCCACTGTCGCCCTGATGTCATCCAGGCGGCTCTGGTAACTGGAATCTTGTCCCTTTAGTCTGGACACACGACTTTCCAGAGATTTGTCAGAGGCTGGCAAGATGGTGAAAGAGAGGCAGTGGTGGGATAAAAAGCCATATCTTACCAGAAGGCACAGATAACTCACTGAAGCAAAACCTACTCTCATGTAACAGATTCCCCTCTCTCTGCCACATGAACACACGTGTGCTCATCAGACCCTTGCTATGCACGTGCTTAAGGAAGGACACAAGAGTGCCCCAGCAAGTCACCTCTTTGAATATGTCTCTCAGGAGGCTAATCTCTTCCCTTCTTCCTACTGAAGCATCCTAAGCAGTTGCCTGTTTCCCCTCTGGCTCCTTCAGCCCCATCCAAGGCGGGCAGTGTGGTGGTACCTTGCAGGCTCAGGGCTTCTCTGAGGATTCCTCGCAGTGTCTCCTCAGCCAGCTGCATCTTCCTCTCCAGTTCCTCGCTTCTGACCCCACCACCAGCCTGCACCTCTGAGAAAAGCAGCTCCAGCTCCTGTAGCTGCTGCAAGTACAGGTCCACCTGTGAGCAAAGCAGATGAAACCACCAGTGAGCAAAACATTGAACCCAAGGCATAAGACTAGATCTATAGTCTAGCAAGGGACAGGGGGTGCAAACCAGAGTGAGATCTCATATTATGGTAAATAGGCCTTGCAATGGGGCACGCTGGGCAAGCAGTCCTAGAAGGTCCTTGTTCTGACAGTTGAATCAATGATACAAACACAAGCTTCACACACAGCCTGCAAAGTCAGTTTTTACTCTCACAGGGACAAGATGCTAGCAAGTAACCATGTTACTGCTCCGTTTTCTGTTTCATCACTCGTTTGTTGCTCACAGCCATGATCAAGGCTACCACTTGGAGCTGGCAGGAGCACAGCATCTGAGACCACGCAGCAGGGAGCAACCATTCCTGGGCTCTGTGGATCTGGGCTGGTTGCGATTGCAGTGCTTCAATTTTCAGTTTATATCAAGAAAGATTTAGTTCTAACAGAACCAATCTGAGCACTTCTGAGTAAATTTCCACACTGTGCTTTGGAGGAAAGAAGAGGAAAACCCAGAAAAGGAGAAGGAACTCCCCTTCTACTAGTAGTCCAGTGCAGAGTTCAAACAGTGACCGACCATCTCCCAAGGTTGAAAGATCTCTGTCCAAAGCAGAGCTGACAGGAAGACAACACAACAACCTCAGATATAGAGTCCATAACTGCCCCGTGCTGTTTGCAAGCAACAGGGTAGGTCTTGTCTGGGGTCTCTGAGGGAGAATTTCTGAAAGGGAGAATTTGCCGGGTTCCTCACATAACCTCTTTGAAATTTCTAAGTTTGCTTAAAAGCACCAGGATAGCTCTCTCTTGAGAGAGAGAACTGGATTTTGTAGTGCAAATGCTGACAAATACGGACTTACCTGTGTTTTCACCTGGCTGTAGCAGGCTGGACACTCAGTGTGTTCACAGTTGGGGCCATCAAAGCCAGGCTTGCAGATGCAGCTTCCATCACTTCGGCATTTCAGGGGCTCAGCACCAACAGAGTTGCAGTTGCAGGCTGCAAAGACAATAGCAGGCTGAAGGCAGCACAGACTCAGAGAAACCTTCTTCCTCTTCAGTCCTGGCCCATCGGTCCACCCATCACCCTCCCCTGATTTCCAGCCTTGTTTCCCCACCTTTTATCCACACCTCCCAGTCCTACATCCACCTCAAAGTGTTGCTGTCACCTCTGGCCCCATCAGTGTTTCTCTCCTCCAAACCTTTTGACTATTTGCTTTTAGAAGAGGTATTAGTCTGCCCAGTGTCTTAGCAGGATGCCCTGAGAGAAGCTAACAGAGCTGCTATGGGCACCTTACAGTGCTCCTGCCTCTGGCTGGAACTAACAACATGCAGGGCGACTGTGATGGGGGCTCTGCTGTAAGTGCTCTGCTTGGGTAAGCTGAGATTGTGATCATTTAAACAAACCCTACCACTGCTTTTCAGAGTCACTTTTCAGCCCAGGACTTCCCCTCTGTAAAAGATTTCTTCCTATGCTCCAGTTCCTGCCTTTCATTTCCACTTTTCATCGTCACTAGTAGCTTTTGTAGCAGCTGCCTCCCTCGGCCCTTGCGAGACTGACGCACGCACAGCGCTCAAACCCTACTTAATCTTCCTCCCCTCAGGAATGTACAGCTCCTTTCTAGACTGCTGGCGCTTAGCAGGAACATTAGCTGACTTGGGAAACACTGGAGGCATTCACGGCCCTTGGCCCCGCTCTGCTAAGCGCTCCAAGAACAAACACCAGCCGGCACCTCTGCGGAGGGCCCAAGTCTTTGCTTGAAGCACAGAGCAAACAAGAAAAGCCGCAAGGCCAAAGTGCAAACATATAGGCCCTCTCCAGTCAATGCTTTTGCATGCCATCGAGGGTTTCCTGCCCATCCCTGGTGCCTTTAGTCACACAGGCACCTCCTCAGGCACAGGTTTGTTCATATATGGCAAGAGTGGGACCTAGGAAGATGCTTTAAGTTTCTCAGGTTTTGCAGCACCTCAAGAACCCTGTACTGGACCACATGGCTTTGGCTGGTGGGAAGAAACCTCCTACAGGGAGTACAGCCCCTCAAAACGTACCCCCTAACCCTACATGCAAGCTCCACAGGGCATCTGTACCTCTGCACTTGTCTGCAGGGTTGGGGGCCAAGGGGTTCCCAAAGAAGCCGTCCTTGCAGCGGTCGCAGGAGAAGCCAGCCGTGTTGTAGATGCACTTCAGGCACTCGCCAGTGTGGCGGTTGCAGCTGCCCACGGCGTTGGGCTCAACGTTGTTGTTGCACTGGCAAGGCTGGCACGGCCTGGAAGCTGAGGGGTCTCCAAAATAGCCATCAGCACAGTACTCACAGTTGGCACCTGAGAAAGGAGAGACAAAGCAACAGTGCCCTACAGTGAAACCAAAAGGCCAAATAATGCCCTCTGGCAGTGAAAGCACAGGCATCTGCCAGGATCCACAGAGGATCCTGGCTCTCCGCAGACACCTTTACTCTCTGACATCCTTGCTCTTCCTGTGCAGTGAAGGGCAGACCCAGAACTTCAAGAATCCAAGGAACCTGCCTCTCCCAGAGACCCCTTGCGTCCTGCCTCTGCTGAGGGAGAGAAAGGAACCAGGGCTGGGGAACAGAATTTCAGCAGAAGCTGTTCTCAGGCTTCCAGGTCTGATACAAAAAGCACTACACAGACCCTGGAAAGCTGAGTGTAATGAGTATGGCACTCCCTATATTTCACGTGTCTGTTTTTTCCCCTCTCCCTCCTCCTCTTCCCAATGTTTAGAGTACATTTCTTCAGGGCATGCATGTTTATACAGGATGATCTTGGGGCTTTGCTGAAACACCGAGACACAAACCAAATGGTACTCAAGCATGGGAGCCAGGCTGAGGAAACTCAATGACCTGTCTGACACACAGCAACTGTGGAACACAAAACACCAGTCTCATCCTGAGGTAGAGTAAAGCTCAGTCCTGCTCTGGGGGCAGATAGGACCAGATGAAGCAATAGGATCATCTTTCATGCTGTCCCTTCCCAGCACCACCAGGTTCTGAAGAAAGGCTGTTTAGAAACAAACTAAATGAGGACATTACCAGTGGCTCCAGGAGGGCAGTGATCACAGACAACTTCTTCTCGGCCTGGTGTCACGGAGCAGCTTTGCCCATTTTCGCATGGGCACCGCCTACAGCTGTGAGGATACCGTGGGTCTCTGTAGTAGCCAAATGGGCAGCTGACACTGTTGCCCGCATGTTCATCTCCAGAGTAACATTCACCTGAGAGGAAGAGAAGGGTTTGTGACAGCCAGTTTGCTCTTGGCCCTTTTGCTGCTCAGCAGGGCACCTTCCACAACACTTGTGCGTGCAAGAATCCTCCTTGTGCTCCCATCCTCACAGCCTCCTGCCACCCAATGCACCACAGGTGCCTGTTGCTCTGCTGGAGAGCTGCTCCCCAGCCTGCCCACATACCCAGACCCACTCCTTTCCTCCACTACTCAGTCCTTCACACAACGAGAGCTCACTGCAGCTGTGAGGGGACTTGGAGCAGCGTCCTGCAGGTCTGCTCTTCTGCCAGGTACAAAGGCAGCAGCTGAGCTGCGGCTGCTTAGAGATACTGTTACAGGGGCTACGATCACACAAGGCCTAGGGATCACAGCATTCCTCATAACGATGGAGCTCCTCAGGAGCTGCAAACTTTACCTCCCACTCATTACTTAGATACCTGACAGTGAGAAACCAGGACTTGCCATCTCCTGGAAAATGCTAACACTTTAATTTCTGATTCAAAGTGAAAAAGTTGAAAAGGGAAAATGTGGCATCCACAGAGGGAGATTTTGAATCAAGTCAATTTTACCAGGTAAAAAGTGCATTACTTAGACTTTTTTTTCCCCCTTGATTGCAATATTGTGGGCTATTTTGTAAAGACAGGTAGTATAACTTTTTCATATTACTTATGATAGCTATTTGCCCAATGCTTATTTTTAGGTCAGGAAAAAAAATAACGCTATTAAACAGAGGGCAATGTTTCTCTCTCTGCAATCAGCAAAAAAATCCAGTGCATCTGTCTTGATATTTTTGGCAGTAATAATCTTCAATTTTGGTGAGTTTTATCCATGACATTTCCTGTATTCCAACCCACATCTCCAGAGCCAAATATCCATGCTTGACGCTATCCCCATGCCCCACTCTGTGCTCTCTGGACACAGCAGTTGTCCGGCAGTCCCATATGCCCTAACACAATACGGTCGTGGCTTTCCTTACCAGTGTCTGGATCACAGATTCCTCCCCCCTGGCAGTTGCACAGCACACAGATGCCAAAAGGCCCCGGGCTCGAAGCCTCTCTCCTGTAGCCGGGAGCACATCGCTCGCAGAACTGCCCCTGGTAGCCGGCAGGGCAGTTGCAGTGCTCGACCCAGGCAGCGGGGACGCCGGGCGCGGGCTGTGCCGACACCAACGTGACGTTGTCAATGTAGCCTGTGCCTGAGGAGAGACACAGCAGGTCCTGCAGCGCCAGCAGCTCCAGCCCACACTCGTAGCTTGCTCTGCCAGTTCCCCACACCTGTGATCTCCACAGGTTACACATTTAACTGGGCCATGAAAGGCTTTTTTAATCTTTTCACAATTCAACATTGCCCAGTTTAGCACATTTCTTTATTTAAGCGTTCTTCTGAAGTTAAATTTTAAAATTAGATACTAGTTGGCAATGAAGAGACCTAAACCTTGTGCTATCCCCTTGTAGTGCTCTCTCCACTTACTGTATTCTCCAAATGTGGATCGGATCCAGAGTGCTGTCAAATTTCCCAGCAGCCTGCGATATTCAAAGAAATTCAGCCTTGGGCTCCACTTGCTGCTTGGGTGCTCATCCAGCCTGCACATGGGATCAGACAGAAGCAGAAAAAAAGAAGCAAGTTCACAAAAACTTTCGAGTTTCAAGAAGTTTAAGAAAATGAAAACGAGATTTTTCTGCCTATTCTCTCTCATATCCATCCTGGATCCAAAGTTCTATTTGTCCATGACTGACACCAAGCAATGCATCCACTCTGGTTTCTATTTAGACCATCTACCACTTCATTCACAACATAACCTTGCTATTCTGGAAGAAAAGTACATGAACCACATCCAATTCAAGACAGGCAACTTTAACCCCCCTCCTTCCTATCCCAAACACCAGTAGTGGGAATTCTAAAGCTTCAGCCTTATACCTGAATGTATATGTCTCACTGACACCGCAGGGCAGGATCTTCCCATGAGGCAAAAATGGGGCAGTGACTCTCAGGCCACCTCCTTCCAGGACCACATCATGAGGAGATGGTTGACGGCCCCCTCGATCCAGACGATAATCAAAGGAGAGGGTCTGGCCATAGCTCAGCTGCTGGTTCCCAAGGAATTTTGCTAGCAAGGGAGAGAACAAGCTAGAAATCAGAGGCAAGAGATTAAAGGGTAAACATCTTGCCCTCACCCTGAGGACTCAGTTAATGGGGACAAACCAAGCAAAGGGAACAGGCCGTGCCACCGGTGCTATCTGGCACTGTTCTCACCTGTTTCGAGAGAGGAATGCAGACACATTTACTTCCCAAGGGAAGACCTTTTGGTCTGTCCATTTCCATACTAGGGCATCCCAACCCAGGAAGGCACAACCACAACTCCTTTACCCCAGCTAGCAGCATTGCAGCTTCCCTCGACCACTAGAGAGAGCTGTCTGTCCAGAGCCCACATTTCCCTTGAAATCAGTCTCTGTCACAGACTCTAGCAGCACCCCTACAAAAAGGGCAATTCCTTACGGCCAGCTGGTCTAAGCCAAGGGACTAACCAACAGCGCTAGGCTGAGCAGCTATTTCGACCTTTATTATGTGACTTTTTGGTTGAGCTTCTCAAGACCCTGCAGGGTAGCAATGCATTAGACGAGAGAAGCAGATCTGGACTCAAGCCAGTTTCCCTGCATGATGCTCATTCAGTACACCCACACCTACCAGGTGCCATGAAGTATATGGGCTCTGAGGTCCTGGCTGCAATGAACACGTCCTGATGGCGTGGAGACCACTGAAGCTGGGCTGGGGACCCACTCTCATGGACACCTCTCCAGCCTTCGGCACCTGGGGGCAAACAAGGAGAAATACACTTGGCAAGGGCTTTGCCAAGATTGCAAAGGCAGCGTCTTCCTCAAGCTTCATCTAAGGACAACTTTTGCCTCCCTATCCCTTCCCCACTGAAAGAGCAGCATTTCTTCTCTGTACAGACACCTCTAACCATGGTCAGTTATGGTCTTCACAGTCTACTGGCCTCTTATTCTAACTACCCTAGGGTGAGCACAGGGCTTTCCTGACAAAAAGCAGAGAAGACACAAGGCAGCAAGCCTATGCACCCCTGCCCTTGCAGCCTATTTCTGCTTAATCATCAGGAAATTTACTGTCAAAGAACAGGAACTCCTCTGACAGGGCTACTAACCAGATGGCTCTCTAAATCAAAGAAAACACACAAACAGACTAAACCTCCCTTCAGCCCTGTTTTGCCTGTGCTCTCCTAAGTGATCTCACTGAGCCCAGCAACAGCAAGCCCACCTGCATGCTCACACCTGCCAGTCCACAGCCCCCACAGCGTGTGCATCTGAAAGGAGGCAGTGGCAAGTGCATGAAAATGCTGAATATTTGAATGCCTCAAGCACCAGGTGAAGTGCTTGCCAAATATTTTTTTTTAAATGCACACAATGCAATGAGGAAAAGTATGTCAAGTGCCCCATGAGGCAGAACACCCTCTGGAGGGATCATTTTCTGTAGTAAAACTACATAAACGGCTGCCTCTGTTAGGTTCTTGCATCAGAGTTGTCAATCGCTCTGTCCCTTTCTCAGGGAAATTTGAAGGGACTGCAAATGCCCCTCCATGCACACAACCAGGAGCTATGTGGATGCTCTGCTTGGACTTTACCTTGCTGGAAGGTGGAAGTGATGTTATATACACTGTAATTCTCAGAACTGACGCACGCTGCTGAGTGCCCATAGCAAAAGCATGGGGAACATCCTGTGGGATTTCTTGCATCCAAGTTATAGTAGTTCTGCTTGCACCTGAAAAACAGATTGCTATGTTTACTGTCTGTTTTCTCCCCTTCCTCCAGTGCTCAGCACCTACGAATGATACAGCAAACCCAAAGACAGCTGTGCACACAGCAGCTGCCACATTTCAGGTTACTACCAGACTGAGGTAGCACTGAGCTGTGGTGAGGGGTCTTTCTTCTCTAGCAACCAACTACCCATGAAAGATGCAGATGCCACAGTGGGTGCTGAGCCCTCTGGCTCTCCTAGAGAGCCAGCCTGCTTCATGTCATGCAGCTCTGCTCCCAGAAAGGATTAATAGCAACTTTCTCTTGTGTGTGCATGGTGTGCTAGAGTTAAAATGCAGAAACAAGTCCCTTCCTTCAACATTAGCAGCAGCCTAGGGGTACGTTTCTTAGTCTCTTCCCAGTGTAGGCAAGTCCCACAAGCCCCTCCCTCTGTGTGGCCAGTCACTGTCAGGCACAGGGAAGCTCCCTGGGGCCAGAGCTGGCAGCCTCTGAAAGGAAACACAGAGCTGAGGTGGGAAGGGTGGACAGCTTTGGAGCTGTTGGCAGCTTGAAAGCAGTGTCTAGCATGCTGTACTTAGGACGTGTAGTGGAGATGGGTATGGGGCCATGGGGGAACAGGTTACCTGAAACGCTTTGGGGCCAGCTAGAAATCACTGTCAGGGAGATGGAGGACAAGCCACAGAGTAACTGGATTCCTACCTGTCGCAGCGCTCTCCAGTCGTGCTTGCCTTGCAGACACAGCGACCCAAGATGCAATCCCCAGTGCTCCCGGCTGGGTTACACTCACACTGCAGACTCCTGCACAAGGGAGAGCAAGAAGCTCCAGGTGACTTCCAGTTCGGCCCAGGAGTTCAACACACCTCACACACTGATGGATACAAGACACAAGAGAACTCCAGTGGCATGGCTAGCTACCAGTCCCGTATTATGGGGAAAAAAAAATCACCTGAGACATCTCCTTAATTAATATACTTGCAGTAGTAACAGATGCCAGGTTGAAACAGTGTCCAGTATGTGATGCTACAGCCCCAGGAGACCCCAGAGCACCAATTCACAACAATTCCAGTACATCTCTTTGCAAGATCCACCTATATGTGTAAGATGAAGCTTTGCTGAGCTTATTAAACCTTGGCTGTGCTCCAAAGCCACCCGTGTGCTGCGGAACAGGCAGAAGGCTCAGGAGAAGGCAAGGCACCAGAGTACAGCTTCACCCCCACCTTCTGCCTGCCACAACCCTGCGCCTTGTACAGCGTGCGCTGTGTGTGCAGCAGCATGGGGCAAGGAGCACCCAGGAGCAGGGGGCTGTCAGGCTCTGAAAAAGCTGAGGTGGGATGAAGTGAAAGAAAGAGAACATGTCTCTGGGGGTCTGGAATATAGACAGTTTAAGGTAAAAGAAGCTCGATTTAAACATCAAAATGGACTCTTAATTAATACCTGCATTCAAGCGTACAATTTTTACATGTACACATTCACACCATGACAGTACATACTAGTTACCAGAACACTGTGCAGGCTACACATGGGCTAGCCCATCTGTTGTCTGTTTGTGCTATCCAGGCAATAAAACAACCGCTTTGGAGAGCTGTTAAGCTCTTATTTTGACAATATCCCATGGCAGGGAACTCTGCAGGCTAGAAAGGAGCTCCCAGTTCTACCTCAGCCTGATCACTCCCAGAACGACAAAGCGGTTTGGTTTGCAGTTATCGGTGGATTTGACAAGGGAAACTGGAAAATCAGCTGCCTCTGCCCAGGCCAGTGTCAGGCAGCCCTCCTCTTTCGAGCCACAGGGAGAGGGGTGGAGACCTCAG
>JAUBNY010001054.1:670076-681389 GCA_032275445.1 Crypturellus soui
TCAGAATTTCGATTTCTAAGGAGCTTAAAAAGGGACAGTAAGGACTGAAAACAGTATTTAAATAAAGCTTCTTGAAGTTGTTCTCCAAAGGATTTTTAAAGTGAATCCTTTTCAGATTGCACGGACCTCAAACATTCTTACATAAGAAAACATAAAAGCCACTGTATAGATGCAAGAATTATGATCAGTTTGCAGATCCAGAGACAACTGATGTTTTTGTCCAGAGCCATGTAGCACAAAATCTAGAACAATCATTATCCTTCTCTATTATAAATTCCTAATTTGGTTCTAGAATTGAGAAAACATTCCCTCCTTCCAGCATTTTATTTATGGGATTACACCTGCAACACTTTTGCAGCAGTTCTGTGTATGCAGACACAATGTGCCATGGATGCCTAAGGTCAAACCTGGGACCTTTCCTAAGTCGATTAATCAACTTGCTGAAGACTGGGAGGCTGCTCTTAATTTCAATAAGAACTCAGCACTTCTGAGAACAGATGTGCTGAGGTTGGAAGGGGATGAACCCTACCTGGGGAATCAGTTTGAACTGTTAGACAATGAGAAAGGTTTTATTCATAACATGAGCCTACAGCCCAATTTAAGATACAAAGGAAAGCTCAATTTTACCAAACTGGAAGTTGGAAGTTATGCTGTAAATACTGTAGCCCATAGCATTGGTGCAGACTGAAGAGTGTCCAAAACAGAAGCAGGGAGTACAGCCTTGTGGATTTGATGGATCCAGATTGAAGAATCCAGGTTTGCATCTGGAGATGTGAAGGAAAAATGTTCATTTCCCTGAGGTTTATTCCAGGCCATTGCCTGTACGATTCTCAGTCTTCAAAAAAAAAAAAAAGCTATAGGAAGAGAAACTCACCTCTCACAGTGGAATCCTTCAACATTGTCCTTGCAGGTACATCGTCCTGTTTCCATGTTGCAGTCATCTGTGCTGCCAGCAGGATTGCAAGAACAGGGCCTGGAGAAGCCAGGAGAAAAAGACAATTCATTAAAAAACACAAAGGAAAAATCACAGGAAATTTGTCTCAGAGCAGCAGTCCCTCCTACCTGCATCCAGCCTCAGAGAGGGAGTGGAAGCCCGGCTGGCAGCGGTCACATTTATCACCCATCACTCCAGGTTTGCAGCTGCATCGGCCGTAGCTATCACACTGTGTGCTGAGGGAGCCTGTGGGGAAAGCAGAAACAGGGACCTGAACAGAGCCACTACACTGTTTTGTTCTCACTATTATCTTTGCACTAGGTTTTTTCCTCCTTTATTTTTTTTTCTCTCTCCTCCAAAACACTTTTTCTGAGATCATGCTCTTTAAGACCCTTGTTCTCCCCATTCACCATCTCGTCTTTGCCAGAAGATATTCTGGCTTCTACCTCTCACACTCAGATTTTCTCTCTTGATTTCCAAGCTGGACTAAACAACCTCTACTGAGGGAGAGGCTGTGTGTTCCACTGCTAATTCTGAAAAAGCTCTGTGAGAAAACTAATTTTTGACAGGATATCTTTCTCAACAGTAGTATTCTATCCAAGTGGACTTGCACAAGAAAGCAACCTTATTTAATCCATGGTAGATAGACGGTTTTCTCCCAGATACTCATTCAGCCGTCTGTTCAGAAACTGGCAGCACTGTAGGAGTTAAATACCAGGAGAAGAGTGTATTAAAACACAGGAATCTTTTTTTTTTTTTTTTTTTTCCACTTCAGTCCACTCTTAAAAAGATTACAGCAAAAAGAAGAGTCATAAGAGGATTAAACCAGACAGGACTATTATGACAGAAGAACTCATAAAACCTTTACCATATACAGACAAAGCTCAAATCTTCTTCAAACTTGCACTTATTTAACAAAAAAAAAATCAACATAAAACCAGGGAGCTTCAAATACACAGCGGATACCAGCGTGCCAGAGTATACAAGTTGATGTTTAAGTTATAAGACCCTTTGAAATCTGCCCCTAAGTACCTGAGAAATCTTCTCTCTTCATTTGCCTCTTCCCACCCACTTTCCTGGCTGCCTCAGCTGACACCAACAGTCAGTACAAATGCATCTTAAAATAAGGTCCAACGAGAGGATCCGGGTACACGGACAGAGGAAGAAAGAGGCCTTTCTTGGTCAAAAACTTCATAACTGTGGAGCTCCCTTCCCGAATTAGATAGGAGATGTATTATGCCAGAGCTCTCAGTGAGTGCTTTTAGGGCATGCTGCAAGCACTTATTTATTCCAGTGACTGTTTTGGAAACTCGCATCATATTTAACTGTTACCCTTTCGCTGGCTTCATTCTTACTTGTTGGTGGACTGAGGGAGTTATGGGATCACTTTATACATGTCAATTGCTTCCCTTGACTACTAAAGGCTTGTTCTAATGACAGATTTTTAAAGGAATTTAAGCTACATATTTTGACTTGACTCTGGTTCTCCCCCATCCTTCTCCCAACGTTTCACTAGTCTATATTTATAGTTCTTAGATACAGGGTAGGAAAGAGTGATGCTGCTGCAGTTCACAATAGTTCTTCAGCAAGAAACATTTTCAGAAACACACACTCATATCATCTTGTTTATTAAGAGTTTAAATAAGGTCTCTAATGCTATGTCCCGGGTAAACAGGTAAAGATACACAGGGAGAAAATCCTATTGCAGAACACATCTGTAGTCAATGCTGCAGAGGTTAACCATTTGCCTCATAAGTTTTATTTTATTCACCTGCATCACATCTTGAAATAATTACATCCAAATGCAATTCAATAAACATTTCTGGCAAGGAAGAAGCTTTTGACAGCGTAGTTTCAAGTTGGTAACATAACAGAAAGAAGGTTTTTTCTGTGCACAGAAGTTTAAAGTAGAAAACTTTTATTACTACTTACCAACTGGATTACAATTACATGGTAGGCATCCCTCCTCACTTCCAACGCGATAGAAGTTTTCCCTGCACCTTTCACAGTTGGGCCCATCAGTGTTTTCCAGGCAGCCCATACAGTGACCACCGTGGCCCGTTGAGCGGTACAGCTCGGGGTCAAAGTAGCATTCCTGCGACCTCCCATTGCAGTTGCAGGCTATAGGGAAGAAAAAAAAATAAAAAATAAAAAAAAGAGGAAAGAAATCCACAGGTACTGTTAGTTTAGAGCATAGGAAGTAACCTATCCCTGACAGTCACTAAATGCACTAGATAAACTTCCACAGTAAGTTGTACAGGACTTGGCATAAGAACATCTGACTATTCTGAGTCTGACACCTAGAAACCCTTAAAGCATTTGGGCAAGGAGAGAAAGGGGAGACACACATGGTTTTGTGGTGGTTGGATGCAAAGAGAAGGGAGTACCTGAGAGGCTCCAACAATGCCATCCCACCTAACCTCCTACCACCGTGCCAGTCAGCACAGCTCCAAGCATTTTAACTCCTTCCTCCACAAGGGAAGGGAGCAAGGACAGCACTTTCCTGGAGACCGCTTGCAAGTATCCAGGTATGTCAGGAAAAAAACTGGTATTTGAACCAGCACTTGTTCCTCCAACAGCTGGAGTGTGATTTCCAGGCTTCACCCATAGAAATGCTCATCTTGGTCACACTAACGAAATACAAGACAATGGCAAGAGCTGCCTCCCTGCTGTACATCGCAAGAGAAGTCTCTCCTCTGAATGCAGGGGAATTACAAATGCCTGCTGTTAAGGAAGCAGGAGAGAACAAGACGTGGGTTTCACTGCTCTGTCAAGCAACGCCAAAGGCCTTCAGCAGACAGCTGGGACCTATCAGAATTCATGAATGTCAGACAGGAAGAAAACTTTGTCTGAAAAAGCTTCCCCGTAAAATAAACATCAGGAGTTGTGGTCCGTAACACAAGACCAAAGGGGAAAAAAAAAAAAAAAAAAAACAACAACGTTTAGTTGTAGATATAAAGCATTTGAAGCCCAGATCTGTCGCAACAGTCTCAAAACTACATGAAATAATTTTAAAAAGCAATTATCTCAGTTGCAAGAGAAAGTCTCTGGATACTGGGATCAGCTTTTTAAGGGTAATTATACCCCAGCACGAAAAAAAAAAAAATCCCATGTGTCCTGTAAAGTGCAGGTCCATATGTTTCTATTGCACGTCTCTTTCCTAAAGCTTGCTGCCTTTCTCCTCTAGGAAGAGGACACCATTACCTAGGGGTCTATAAAAAAAGCTCCCTCAGGATACTAGCATTTACTAGCAATCCTATGAAAAATCCTTGCTGATAAGCTTCAGAAATTTTGATTCAGATTTATTTTCCTTGCCTATAGCTCTAGTTTGCCACCTTAAAAATCTGTAGGAAGTTGACGGCAGATGTTCTGCATACCGTTCCACACTTGCATGAAAATGCAAAGGTATGGGGGCTTTATGCACATGACATGTTCCAGTTCCATGTTTATAGATCTGTCATTATGTTTCCAGAAATAAGGTTAGCCTTTTCCTTGTCTAAAAGTCAACTGACTGCATCATTTATTGAGAACTAAGGGCACTTTTCTCTGCCCTTCCTAGAAGAAGACAAAGTCTAATTGTCTCCCAGATGCCAATTCTCTCTGTTAGCAAAGACAGCATGGTGAACTCCAAGTGTCACACATCCTCTAAGCATCTACAAATCAGAATTCCCATGACAAATTGAAAACAATATTCCTAGAAATATTTGGATGTGCTCAGAAGGGCACATAATGAAACAGACTTAACTTAATGTTCACACCACATTATACTGAGGCAACAACCTGAGCTCATTTGGAGACTGCCTTATTTGCTCAGCTCCCTCAGGAGATCCGAGTATCTCCCATGACACAAGAACAGAAACAGCCTATCTGCAATGACTAGCTTCACCACCAAACAAAACAGACACACTCTTTAGATGACAGATAAAACACACCGTCTGTTATCTCAGTTACAGCTCTGCCTCAACGGCAAGGAAGACATTTGTCCTCTTCCTCTGAAAGTGTGGCAGATCTCTGACAGAAATTATTATGCTATTCAAATTCATATTTAAGGCATTCCATAGTTTGACACATGTCCAGATGTTGCAAGGAGGCTTAAAGGAGTCTTCCCAACTCAGGAGTACAAATTGTACAGTCAGTCTATCGACTATGTACTCCTAAGACACTGGGAAAACTGCATTCAAAACACTCAACCCTTGCTAACTGCAGCTGAGACTTAGAACTGCAGGGTTGGCTTTTGGATGTCAAGAGAGGCAGGGGAACAAATCTGTGAGAGATTTTCCTGTCAAACATGGTCACGTACGCAAACATTCATTGGCACTCTCTGCTGTTGCCCTTCTCCATGGACGATCGTTGAAGAAAGGAAGACACTTTTCACAGTCTTCTCCAAATGTGTTGTGCTTGCAGTTGCATGCCAGCTTCCCAAATTCATTCCTCAGGCACTCGCTTGCGTGACCGTTACATTTACACCTGTTCAACAGGAGAAAGGAAGAGATGTTTAAACTCCAGAGACCCAGGTCACTCGCAGAGCAATCCAGACAAGAAAGCTGAGACCTGAAGATACGACACATGGTGCAAGATCAGACCAAAGTGATTAAGAAAACTGCTAGGAAATCAATACATTTAGCTTAATGAAGGTAGGTCTTTGGGGAAAAAAAAGAAAAAAAAAAGAAAAAAGTTAACCCCCAACTCTAGATATCTAGAGTTAAGAGTCAATATAACAACAAGCTGACTATGAGAAGCAAAAATGTTGGCTTTGTACTAGCACGTTCTCCATAGCTTATCTCCCACAAAAGTCCATGAATAGGCACGCACGCTGGCTCTGTAGTACTGCTCTAACAGTAAGAAACTATATAGCTCAGTCAAATCCTCCCTTTTCCTGCAAAATAGGTAAGGGCCACAATCCATTTCAAAGTACCAGTTACATTAGGAAAACCAGTTGAGAGGTAAGTATGGACACTGGACCTCCAAACACTGTGTTGTTAAATCTTAAAGACTCTTTTCTTTAAAAAGTCCAAGAACTGCATCAGTCTCAACTCTGTTTAATATCAACAACTTATTGCCAAAAAAAAATATTAAAAATATTCTACTAGATTCTACCAGATACTTTGGCAAAAGGAACAGAGAAAAGAGAATCACAATACTGCACAATACTTCAGCTCTTCACAGGAGATACCTCTCAAAATATAAGTAAAGCAGAGAATCTGATATTTTCAACTATTATTCTAGGCTACAGATAAACCTGTAGGGAATAATTACTAGCAATATGTTAAATGCAAAGAAAAGTCACAAATGTTGGGTACGTTCAAGTTTTTTTTTGATTGTTTGGTTTGTATTCTTGTCACCTGCCCTCATCTTTCAATAGTTGATTCAGTCAAGGAAAAAATATTTGCATCTCTGCCTACTCTACAATTTATATCCCCAAGAGGTCACATAAAATAAGAGTATTTAAGAAGCTTCTTAAGAAGCACAACAATATCTAGGACAATGACAGTCTGACAGTCAGTAAGGAGGAGAGTCTAATAGTACATCAGAATAATCAAAATTTTAAAGCATTGTAGTAACCCTGAAACGTTTAAATACCTGCGCTGCTTTATTGTTTACTCACCTTCCACCCACAGCAAAATCAGAAATTGCATAATAATAGGACTTGAGAACTTTAGGGTCATTGAAAACTTCATCTCCAAACGTGTTCAAACGATTGAGGCTCACTCGAATATCAGTAGCTGTCACCCATTCCTAAAGCAGACAGAAATACATCAAAAATACCTCTTAAGCACATATTATTATTATAGGTAAATAGCTATTCTGTCAACAAGTTCCTAGTCAATAATTTTTGGCTCTGTACCCTAATCTCCCACGTCCCTTCCCAGAAAGCCTCACCTCTCATCCTCCTGGTTCAGGGGTGTTTTGCAGACTCAACACCCATATCTGCACACTCTTAGCAAGGCTTCCTCATGTCTTCACTGCTCTCAGCTGAGCAGCAGTGAGCAATGTCTTCAGCAAAGAGTGGGGTACAGGTAATTCAATGAGGTGGCTAATTTCAAGTATTTAATTAACCCCAGTTCCCTTGCAAAGCTGTACAGAGAATGGAAAAATTTTAGGGCATGCTCAACCTTGGACATTCACCTCTAGATACAAAGACCTAGATGGACAGATGAATGAGGGTGGGAGACGATGAAGAGGAAAGACAGGCAAGCCAGAACCTTTCTGTAATATTTATATAGCATCTTCACAGTATCCTATCCTTCTTGAATAGCCAACAAATGCAGTCTGTCCCCATCCATCAACTGCCATTAACATATCCTTGTTTGTATTAGTGTTTACAATGCAATATTCTTTCAAATGCTGTAAAGAAGAATATGGAAAAAACATCCATGTACATACACTGCCCTGCAGCTGTATCACTTCTTCATTTGTGTATTAAGAATATTTGTTCAAATATGGGCACAAATGTATGGAAGTGCTAAGAAAAAAACATTTACCTCAATTCTCAAAGGAAATGCCAGATGTTCACCCCCCTCCCCATCCCCCCTTTTTTTTTTTTTAAAGACAAACTACTGGTCAGACCTTAATTCCTTATGCAAGGAATTTTATCACAAAATTATTCAGCATATCACTAACTTAATCTTCTTAATGACCAGATCCTGTTCCCCACAAGGTCTAGCTACAGGACAGAGGTTGCCAAACTGGTTCTCTTTCATTTCAGAATTCTTCTCTTTCCCATTCCCCTTAACTTTCTTTCATTTAAGCAAACCTCAGATATTCCACTTTTCTGCCTGTTGGCTGACAATCATGGAGACACACCACCCCAAAACCCTTTTGGTTGTTCACACCAAATACTCAGTATAGTACTCAGTGGGTTCTATACTACTTTAAGACAAAGGAGAAGAGAGGTTAATTTAAGAGTATGCCAGTTATAACTCCAAAAGGAATGAGGTGAACCTGATGGGGAAAAAATGTACTGCTTTAGTTCTTTGTTATAATATGATCTGGAGAAGTCATCAAGCAGTAGAGAAAAAGTGTTGAGTAAACAGCATTCACTGCTGCTCCTGCTGTGGTTCATACTACCACCCAAATAGCACTGTAAATGTTAACAAAAACAAGAACAAACAGGAAAAACAAGCAACACAAACACCCATCCCCAGGAAAACACCAATAAAAGAAACTGAATAGATAAAACCCAAGGCATGCTCGCCATATGCAAAAGAGCAAGTCAAAGTTTCAAATAGCATTTGATTTGTTTAGAAGAGTCTCACATTTCTTAAACTTTTGTGCTCCAACAGATACATCAGATATCCATCCGACGTAGGTTTCATCTTCCCCTGTGCTTACTCCTGAACCAGTAACAGGCCCACAGCCCTTTTCTAAGCCAACAGGAGCATGCATCCATTTTCTGAAGATTTCCATGGTACATAACAGCAAGTCATCCTTGATGGCACTGATTTTTTTGTACCAGAAGTTTATTTACAATAGAGTCAAGAGTACAACTCTTCCTTCAAAAGCACTTTGGATTGGCCAGACTAACTTACCTGCACAGAGGCTGCTCACTATGCATTAAAAGCCATAGAAAAGCCCACACTCAGCACAAGGCTCCACAATGACTAAGTACAAAAATTCAGCTGGGACTATTTAATTATCTTAGTCCTATTCACATACCTGTAACACGGGGCTGTTGTCAAAATTATAGGCACTGGGACGTCCCTCCAGTGTTGAGAAAGCCACATTGCCTCCAGTGAGGGGAGAGATGTCACTGAACTCATCTGTGCAGAGGGCCTGCTGCTCATCCTCCCCAGTCCGAATAAACCCCCGATTGACTTTGTGATACGTGTTCTCACAGGACCCGCTGTAATACTGGTAGGGCACCCATGGACCATCTTCCCTGGTGCGCTTGTAGATTGCAAAGCTCTCTGGCCGACTGGTGTGAAACTTCAGACGCACGTATGTGATGTCAAACGCCTTTCCTGCAAGTGAGAGAATGGATCCGTAAGAAAAACTCAACTTAAAACAGAAAGAACAGAGAGCTGCAATGTAGTTTGTCTCCTCTAAAGAGAGGAGCATCTCCTTTAGTCCCACCAGTGGTGCTACAAGCATTTCTTCCAGTCTTATTAGACACATCAAACACAGAACACACTGTATCTGCCAGCAAAAATAGGGTAAAAGAACCAAAGACAGAACTCAAAGGCAGGCAAAGCAGAACCTAACTCCATCTCCAAATATCCAGCAGGTTTACTAAATAAATTTGCCTACAGAGAGAGGGGCAGGGGGGGGGGGAACACTACTAATTTTTGTACAACTTCATACAGAACTCCCTAGCTCTAGTTTTCTTACACAGGCATCACTGAAAAGCATCCCTATCCCAAAATGATGATAGCTCAGATCAGACAGACCAAGACTTTGTGTTTATCTAAGGTCAGTAAACTTAATCACTCTACCATGACTTGATAATATTTCTTTTAGATATGGAAAATACATATATATATATAAATCAAAGAGGTAGCAGTCACACTAAGGAGTCTGTTTTGTACTTCTGATTCCCTCATAATTAGACAACAGGCAAAATTCTTTCTACTCATGAAGCCTTCTCCCCAGTACAGTCAATATGAGTAGAACTAATGAGTAAATAATCTACTAATTGCCCAGGAAAGACTAAACAAGATTGAGGTTTCCCAGCTCATATGATTAAAGTTTCCCAGACATTTTTTCAGATCAACCAAGTGGAAAGATTTGCAAGCTAACCATGCTCTCCCTCTCCTATGAGAATTAGTGTAAACCCACCTTCCTACCTTCCATTTATCTCCTAACAGGTTTATGGCAATCAGCAGATCATCCTCCCTACTGGATTCTCTCCAGCAACTTGAACATCTGCCCCCGTACACATAAACTAACCACCCAGGAGATTCACACCCCCAAGAAAATATTTAACTTCTCCACATTCTGCTGCATTCTTTGGGGGTTGGTCGACAGCATTCCTGAAGCAAAAGCTGAAAGGCAGATGTTTCACTGGATGCCATTAGTGTGTGATACTCTGCATGGAGAAATACTGCCTGCATTAAGCGTTGTGGCCTGGGGAGGTGGCAGAGCAGAACAGCGAGAGCCCAGTCCAGGCCCATGCGATGCCACACAATTTGGCTGAAACCTCCTACGTGGCTCAGAATGAGAAAACTTTTCCAAAAAGATTAGAAATGCATTCAAACACCAAGCTGTTCAGATACACAAGTACTTCTGGTGCGGCAGTTTAAGGCACCTCAGCCAGCATTGTGAAAGGACCTTGGCTGCCAGCCCTCGTGTCATGCTGTAGGACAGATGTTGTGCACAAGTCGGTCATGATTGGCAGGCAAAGATAAAGTGGGATAGTGCAGTTAAGAGAACTGTTTCTCTGCTCCTCAGGCACTGAAGATCTCCCTGCAGCTCCATTTATTTGCAGCTGTGCCTTGAAGTGGCACCAGGAAGGGCAGCACTGGGAACCCACGTGCCACAGAGCAGCCAACACCACACCAAGAGGCCACGCTTCACTACTCTGAACAGCTGAAACCAACGCGAGGAAAGGAGCCTAGGACACCTGAGTGACCTTGGTGCAGCCCTGCACAGGCCGAGGGGCTCAGGTGCTCTCCACCTCGGCCCAAGGGCACACACGGCCAAGTGAGGAATCCCACAGCTCAATAAACGTGGCATTTGAGGCAACTCAAGACAAACTGCAAACAGAACAGCTAAAGGTACAATCACCACTAGCACACACAGGGAACTTGCAAAATGGTATTAGATTTATCTGGAATAAAACCTTGGGGGTTTAGTTTGTTACACTCTTTCTATCACTTCCCTGAGAAATACTATTCCAAGCAGAGGCTGTAGCAGCCACTAATCATTTAGAATAAAAAAAAAAGCTACTGGAAGAGTCGGACTGAGAAACACATTTTCTCTGTCTGCAAAAGCCGTGCAGATTCAATTTCAATTTTTACAATGAATTAACTACACTGTGTTAAGCGTTAATGCAAGGTTTTGCACCTGCTGAACCACAGGCTATTCCACAAAATAAAGCAAACTAGGCAGCATAAGCTAACAAGAACAGCACGTCTCTCAAAACACCGAGCCAAAAAAAAACTGACTGCATGAAAATCCAACTTCTATTTAAGTCTCCAAAAAAAAAAAAAAAAAAAAAAAGAAAGGCACAGATTAAAGCGGTTTGGCTGTGTGCAAAGGAGACTAAGAACTGAGGCTACTGGGTGACTTCATGAACCCTCCTTCCTCCCCTGGGGAAGCACTACTTGGGGCTCATGCGCCTCTTCCAGCTCCTCGCTTCTTGGGGCAGCAGGGGCTGCCTGCTCAGCACATACTTGCCAGGGCCAGAGGCTGCAGGACAGCTAGCTCATCTTGGCTCTCAC
>JAUBNY010001054.1:746877-764242 GCA_032275445.1 Crypturellus soui
CCATTTACAGACTTTGGTATCATTTACTCTGGTAATCTTAAGCTAACTAGGATTTTACTATCAAGAAATACAAGTTTATGTTTCATTCTATTCACACTCCAGTTAGTTGCTTGAACAAACTGAGGAAACTCCATCTCAGTTTTGCCTGTATTATGAAGACATTGATGGTTGTATATTAAGAAACTTAAGAGACACTTAAGAGTCTGCTTCACTAACATACAATCTTGTGGACAAACCCATGGTACCTCTTAGTGTGTGTTCTGCTTCAATCACTGCATCCAAAGGTGGCGGCTCTATTGCTTTGGCCAAAAATTGTCCAATCCCTCCCAGTCGCAGTAATTTGATGCTCAAAGCAATTTCATGAAGGGGTGTTCGAAACATTTCAGGTGTCATATGAGCTTCAAGTCTGGAATGAAAAGAAAACAAAAGAGCCCACATTTTTCTGAACATTATCTTTGATCAGCATCGTAGAGCACTCTATCAGTGTAAATGATCAGGTTCCAAAGCAAATACTGTCTCCCTGCCAATCCACCAACATATCCTCACTGTGCTCCTATAATGCAGGCACTTCTAATAGTATTTATCTTCCATTCTTCCAAATTCTTTTCTTGTTACTCCATCACCTCTATACCACCCAACTCCGCCTATGGGCACCACTTGGATCTCTTGGAAAAGTAAGCATTTTTGACATATTTTACAGAAGTGTTCTTCTAGTAGCAAGATAATCTGATAGAATGAGATAGAACACCACCATCTCTGAGAAAGTATTTTCAGTGATCATCCAGCTCACTGGTTGAAACATGAGTTCCCAGGAATGCCTCCAATGTTAAGTAGCAACTGGAGAAAGTTTCAAAACACCTTCAACAGATTTGCATTTAGTTGGTGTCTCTCCTTGCACAAGTCCAAAATATAAATCCTCTTTCCCTTCTAGGCACTATGGATCTAGGACATTTAGTCTCTATATTCTTCGCAAGAAGCTGAATACAAGATCATTAAGTTCCACAACTACTTCAGCAGCCTAAAAATCAGTTCATTGTCAATCATTCATAATTAAAATCACCACATCATACTATCCTGCCAATCTAAATAACAAGTTTTAGCAAATCTAAAGAAAGTTTTTGATCAATTAACACATCCAGAGGTAACAAGAAGTTGAATACTGAAATATAGTTATGCTGTAGCTGTTACCTAAAAAGGTGCACTTAACGTTTCCTAGGGCAGAGGAGAGCCTGAACATGACAGCCGTGAGGTTCTTACAGTTGGCAACAGGTTTCCCATGGCTCTATCTACTAAGAAACAGTTTGACAGACAGAACAAGTCACACCTGCAGCAGCAGGGAAGTTGCTAGAGCAGTAGATGGGAAGCAAGAACTGGCTGCTTGGCCACAGAAGTGATGCAGGGGAAAGTAACATCTGTCCTTCCTGCTTTTTACCAACTTCTCCACTTAAGATAAGTGACAGAATTGTCTGTACAAGAAGACAGCAGGCACCTGCCATTTTCCACAGTATACTAGAGCCCTAGCCTCATTCCAACATCCTTTTCTGAAAAAGATACCCAAGTGTGAACTGACTTGATTCATCTCCTCTTTGCTTCCTCCATTTTTTTAACCCCACTTCCTCACAGGTACCATACACTGTTCTGGGAGGACTCTCAAAGGTTATTTTCTTTCAGGAAGGGCACAGTCTCACCTTTCAAATCGAGCTCTACTGCACAAATGGAAACAAAATCCAGCACGCACACGGCCAGCTCTTCCTTTCCGCTGCTCCAAATTAGTTTTTGATGCCCAGACTGTGGCATAGTTTGTCATGTTATTGTGAGCAGTGAACAGCTTCACTTTTTGTCTGTTAAAGAAAAAAAAAATAACTGAGGTATTTTTCATCTCTAGTCCTGCCAAATCATTTCTCTTGCTTTATTCCTTGCAGCCACACTGCTATTAAGAACAAGCCATCCCTGTTTGATTTATCAGGCTTTGGCTAGTTAGCCATTTATCTGGAAGCTAAATCAGCACATTCTTCTTTCACATTCACATTTCTTCTAGTAAACAATCTCCCTAGCTATATACCAAATTAAGTTTTCACAAATGTCTCAAAAGCTTAACATTTTCATGCAATTAGTGAGATTACTATACGCAATTTGGTTATAAAACACACACAGCAAGACAGGATCCATAACAAATGCCAAAAATTTTCATATTTTCCTTCCAGCTATACACCACTTGTAATATTCACTGGGCTGGCTGCATATTTCAAATATGCTGAGACCCCATGACACCTCACATGAATAGCAGCAGCGAGAATGTAGCTGACCAAAAGCAGCCTACTGAAATGCCAGCATGCTTTGTAACTGTGCTAAACAGCTCAAGACAATGCAAGCTTGTCTCGAGTGAGCTAGAGTACTCAAATTCACCTCTGTGACTATGGGAACACAAGGCAGTCCTGCCCATTCAAAAAAACATTTTCGGCATTCCAAAGAACAGGATTTACAAATCAAAATGATACTTCATAAACTCACTTGCACGAGTCTATAACATAGACCACATCATTGATGGTAATGCTAGTCTCAGCAATGTTGGTAGATAAAATAACCTATGAAAACAAGAAATGCATATATAAGAATATTTGATCTGAAAACGTTGATGTTAAATTGCAGGAGAAAATATATTGCTTTCTGCAGAATAAAGTGCAAAACCTCTACAAAAAAAAGAGTCAGCAACGCATTTCATAAAAGCGCAACAGAGCAAAGCATGCTACACTCCACAAAGAAAGGATTCCTATACTTTGGTTACTCCAGGAAGCACAGGATCAAACACTCGACGCTGTTCCTCACGAGGAATTTGTGAATGAAGAGGTAAAATTCTGTACTGCTGGCTTCCTACAACACAAATACAAGAAGATCAGTAACTGTTAGTGTGCAAAGTAAAAAGGAGAATTACACAATACGATCACGTCTACGTACTCATACTCATGCATCTGTCCAAATCAGTCACCGTTCTCTAAACCACTCATCCGCTTTCCACTTTACACACAAGTCAGTGGAAAAAGAAATGAACTATAATACAAAACAGTTACTTATACCAAAGTGCGGACTCATTTCCAGATGCTTCTGCATTGCATATATCAAGTTCCAGCCAGGCAAAAATACAAGTACAGCTCCTGGGACATTCAGAGCCTCAATATAAAGCAGCAGGGCTTCAATGAGTTCAAAAGAAATTTCCTTCTCATTCAGCTGAGCCATGGAGCACTTTGTTTCTGGGCCATATTCATCACTGCAGATGAGATTGCAATTGGTCTATAAAGGAGAGAAAAAAAAAAAAAAGGCAACAGATGAATTTACTCCATCTCTAGACCCTGGCACATACAAAAAATAACGTGGTGGGTGGATGGGGAAGATCCACTCTTCACAGAATGGCCCACAGTAAGCTGACAGTCCTACTTCCCAACTTTCTAGAAGAGTAACACAATCATAGGGTAAAACAATTTATCAGGAAGGAACTACTGAACTAATTTAACTTCCATATTTTCATTTCTAGAAGTATTTCAGTTCTATTTTTAAATAAAAGTGGTACACAAAAACATGAGAATACAAAATAAACCAACACTTTACAGGCTACATGAGCAATGAGAAAACTGAATTCTGTTTCTGTGAAATTCAGTTGAACTGAATTTCTGTGGAAAGTACCATATGTACTACGTGTGTCTTACACTAGAGCTACAGGCCTAATAAGCACTTGTTTAACTTTTAATATTGAAAAGTCATACATACATCATCATCTTCACCACCTTCTTCATCCTTCTCTTTCTTCTTCTTATCCTTTGATGGAGGAATGAACTGAGTCATTTGAATGCAATCTTCCAGAAAATATTCTGCAAGGACACACAAGTTATTGGTTGCCAAGCCGATGACCATTACAGAGTTGAATAAAGGAACACAGATGGTGCTTTTCACCATCCCTTAAATTCCTTCCTGGACACAATCGCAATATTTCAGAATATTAGTGTTAGAGCATGAAGTTAAGACTGGAGAAAACTTTGTCAGTTTGTGTATGAACATATCCTTCTCCTCTGTTTCATATACTTCCATGCAACTTTTACTGGTAAAAAAGTACTGGCTCATTTAAAGCTACTTCTCTAGTTCCTAACAATACAGACAATTGAATCAAAAATATCACTACCTGGTTAGCACTACCCTCCAAGGGAAAACCCATCACCCCAAGTGGGGGTGGGTTTTGTTTTAAATTAAATGGTCATGTGAAACTGATAACTGTTATTGTTTAGATTGCCAGCCTGATATAAACGATATCTGTAAGATACAAAGCATTTAATTAAAATGCATATTTTATTGTCCTCATATGCCTGCACTTAATAAAGTAAAATGCCTTCACTTAATAAAAACACTTAAAAAAATCTCAACAAGTGACCTACCTTGAACAGGGAAGGTTCTACCAAAGACCTCAACGACAGGACAGTTGAAGTATTCACAGAACATACTAGTATCGATGGTGGCAGACATGAGGATAACTCTGATTTCAGGGTAGGTCTGAACTACATCCCTCAGCACCACCAAAAGAAAGTCAGTCTGTGTAAGAATAGAATAAGAACATCATTAATTTCCTACCCACAAAAAGAAAGCTCCTAATAAGATGAGAAGCAGCTACATTTGTATTGTACATTTATATTTGTAAGGTGCACAAACTTACAAAGCAACAGTTTTGCTGGATAAGTAAAAAATGTCTTCCAATGTTAAAATTTCTTTGTCCCAAGAACTGCAAGATTTTCAGTGCAAAGAGGAGATGATTCTTTTATCAGAATGGAAGAAACTCAAGAAAAACTTTCAAAATAGCTATCTTTGTTCCAATCAAGACACTACAACCTAAGGTCTTTTTAAACTTTCTTTATATAGACACTAATTTTATATATGAATTAGTGGAATTGTATGCAAAGCTTTGCAGTTCTGCTTATACATTATATTTGTTTTGTCCTCCAGTTAGATAAGCTCTTATTTCAAGAGATAAAATTCCACTCTCACATACAAATTTACAAATTTATACAATACATCATTAGTATAATCTTAATAGATGAAGAGAAAGGTCAGACAAATTAGAATAGCAATTCCATTTGAATGAGTCCCCAGAGCCTGTCAAAAAAAGCCTAAGCTTCATGGCAGGATTTAATGCCAAACCTACCATGGCAGGTTTCTCTCACTTTTGGCATGCCAAAATTCAAAGTTATGTGTAAAAATCAAGGAGATTGCAACGGTCTTCAAATTCTTAAATTACTTTGTTTTCAACTTGTTTCATTTTTATGTCAAAACTGAATTTAAGGATATCACTTTTGTATATACAGCACCTTCTGTAAATATTACTGCTGTACAATTAAAACAATAAAAAACTGTCAGCAGAAAAAGTGGTGCAAAAATGTGTGTGGAAAAAAAAAAACACATATTTTTTCCCCTGCACCAATCTTCACTGTTACATTCAGTTTTGTTCCCCTTCTGAACAAAAAGTATTAGCATAATGTTGTTCTATTTTCCAGAAAGTATCAGGATTTAGAAGATCCTAATACGCAAAAGAAATAAGATAGCAAGAAAGTCTATGTTCTTGAACTTCTAAATCAGGCAAGAAATAATTAATTGCAGATAGAAGACTTGTATACATGGCATTCATTAAATTCAACAGAAATTTCCTTTTACACATGTAGAATCCAGGAACACACAAAAAAAATTAAATAGCACAGAAACACAGACAGCAATATGATCCAAATCACCAGGTAACTCACATTAATATCTCTCTCATGAATCTCATCAACAATAACATGACTGATGCCACGGATTCCAGCCTCCAGCTTTCTTAGAAGAACACCTTAAGCAGATATAATAATTAGATGTTAATGCAGATAATAACTCATAATTTCAGATAAAACATTGTCAAGAGTGGCACTGTTTAAAAAGATATATTACTAACCACTACCACCCCTCTGCGTCCAATTTTTTCAACTGTACATGCAACAGGAGGGCATAAAATGTTACTACTAAAGAGATTCATTCTTCCTTCTCATCTGTTACCACTTCCCCTTCTGTCTTCTTCTAAGAAGAAACAACATAGAGCAATTCCATCTTAAGTGATTATTAGCTATATTACTTATGCAGAGTCATATTAGATCACATTAGATTTATCAAACTTCCAGCTGAAAACCAAACTGAACTATCTTCATCCTTCCTTGCCAGAACATTCACATGTGCTTCTGCTTTTGCTGCTAGCTCTAGGGCTCCAGATACATAAATAAGCTCCATACTTAAACGAGGATATACAAACCTACAGTGCAGAACATCACACTGGCATGTGGCCGAGGAAGCACGGATTCAAATCGTACGCTGTAGCCGCAGCTTTGCCCAGGTTGTTCTCCTCGCTCATATGACACACGTTCAGCTACAGAAACTGCACTAATTCTCCGAGGCTGTGGAATGAAACAGTTTTTCTACGCTTAACTACAACGTTTTATTAGCTTAGCACAACACCAGCAAAAACACAGGTTACAGTAGTTATGTGTGTCCTTTCCCAAGATTTCTTTACACAACAGACATTACAATTATACTATCTGTAACCTTAAGATTTTTTATTCTGGAACTGTTGTTTATACGCATACCAGAGAAAGGTTATTAGGATATATGTGGAAACTAACACCTGGCATTTGAGAATCTTCCCCTCAAACAGCCAGTAATTTTTCACATGGGCAAGGTACCAGCCAGAATATCTTATTCTGTTTAGAGAATCTGAAAAAATAACACCTCAAATCAAGAGGTATATGATGCTGAGATTTCTCACATGTATTGTTCTCCCAAGTTCTATCCAATAATGAAACAACACAAACCATTAGAAAGTAACACAGGGAGCAGCAGCATTGTCATGGTGAAGTAAAACTCCTGACTCCTACATGTAGCACAGAAAGAAGCTTCTTCAGGCTTCTATGAATGAAGATTAGATTTCTCAGCACATCCTAATAGATCGTGTCTAGTATCCAGTCATGACCCTGAAGCAGTTGCACGTGGCAGATACTCCTTACCTGTGTCACTATGATATTGCATTCTGCAGCTCTGTTGTTTTTGATATATTCATCCAGTATGAATTGTGGAACCTGTGTGGTTTTGCCACAACCAGTGGCACCACGAATCACAATCACAGAATTGCGGTGGATTGCATCCAGAATTTCACCTTCAAAGCTCTTCACAGGTAAAGCCTCCCTCTCTTGTAGTATCTGGGGAAGACAGCGTTGGGGGGAAATCACATTTCTATTCATGTTCAAACATTAATCTTCTCTGCTCCACATTCTTACAGCCCTTCACTTCTCTATGAAGATTTCACTTACTTAAAGCTATAGGTTATTCTAATTAGACTCCTAAAACACATTTCACACATCCCTCCCAGCTTTTACTTAATCCATAGCGGCATCTGGTATTTCTGAACATGCAGCATATATTACTACTGCTATCCATAACACTCTGCACCCTATGCACTACAGTCACCCTCTTTTGGAAAATAATAAGATTAGCACAAGCATGCCAAATCACAGGAAGAGCACTCACCCTTTGCAATTCTTGATCTTGCTCCAAACGGTATACAAAATCACTTTTCAAATCTGTGCTTATTTGCTCTGGAGTGACCTGCAAAGTAAACACAGTTTGGAGACTTGTCACTGCCCTGTTTTATTATAAGAACAGTCACACCAATATAATGATTCTAAATACCAATAAAGGATCATGTCCTGTATAACTTATTGAAAGCACAATGCAGATGTCCTATTCCATTATTTCGTGCTGAAATTAAACGGGCAGGCCCAGATGTTTTTCACAAACTGAAAAAGCCAACAAGACACTCAGATGACCACTGTGACAGCAGGTTTTTTCTCTAAGAAATACAATAATGCAAGTACATCACTGCTCACAAAATAATAGCTGAAAGGAAAATCAGATAAATTTTTCAGATAAATCTTATAATTCACCTAAGAAGAAAACAAAATTCAAGATTCTATTTGCTACTAAAGGGCTAACTTGTTTTAGCTCTTTTAAAAATGTTTATTAATGATCTTAAACAAAAGTTATTCACAGAAAAACTGTAGAGAAAAAAAAAAAGAAAGAATTAAATTGCTGTTTTGGTCATAGGCACTCTGTTCCCCTGTAGTAGGATACCGAAATTCCTGTTCGGTCAGTCTTGATGACTGCATTACACTGGTGGCCAAATTCAACTCATTGTATTTGGCATCATACTACTTCTCCTCTTCTTCCTCACTTTATGATACTACATTGATGGTTTTTATCATTCTGTGGTGAATGGGATTAGAATCAAAGAAAAAACGAGCAGTTATGTTATGCAGTGACACTACAGAGAACATTCTCTCTCCAAGAAAAAGCATGGAAAACCGGGAGACAGTACCTAGTGAATTATAAATGCAATGCCCATAACCTTACTTTGTAATTTCTGGTTAAACTTTTAATGACTGCACAGTAGCAGGAGAGAAAAAAAAAAAAAAAGTTTTATTTTCTCTCTTGAAACAGTTCAGGAGAAAGTATGAGGAAAAAAGCATTCAAAAGTTCCAGAAGCAAAAACATAAAAAAAAGTCAGGTTTTTGAGCTGTCTTACATTAGCTAGGGGACCTTCATCAATATTGCAGCTGGTCCACGGGTTCCAGTTGGACTGAGGTGGTGACCATGGAACAACTCCCATTTGGCTTTGTCTCTGGGATGGTTCAAAATGTGCCAGCTTTCCAATGTTAATCAGAACTGGATTCCTGGGATCTTCAGGCTATATATCCAAAACGAAGGTGAGTAGAGAAAGATCAATGTATTAAACAAGCAGGCCTGATGCTACATACCCGAACAAAGCAGCTGAACCACTTACCAACGGCACAACCTCCAGAGACAGCTCTTGTACAATGTTTTGAAGCTGATTTTCTAACTCTGAAGAGATCGACACCTCATAGGGTTCCACCTATTAAGTGGAATATTGTTAAATATTTAAAAATTACATGTAGATATACACAAAAATACAGGAAAATGAAAATAAGAACTGCAGACTACTAGACAGTACACTGATCCAGCAAATAGTTCTTTAGCACAAAGCAAAAGAACATCACCAATTCAAAACTCACATTCCTGAAACATTTCAGTAACTTTTAGTCCAACAAGAATCTGCAGAATATTTTTACATGTCTAAATTTAATTGAACGAGAAGATATTGCCATATTCGTAATTCAGTGCCTAAAAATGCTAAATGTATCAAGAGAACTGTATGCAGCATGAATAGATCTCCATTTATAAGCTTCTAGAAAATTTATACTGATAGAAGTATTTGCTGCAAGTCCTATTGCAGTTAACATGCTATCAAATCCCTTTTCTGATCCACTCAAATACACTCTATGTTGTATTTCTGATACAAATTGCTGACCAGACCAAGAATCAGTCACTTGTTGAAAAAATCAAAATGACTTACTAACTTCTAATCTGTTAAATATCAAGGGCAAACATTAACTTAGTGCCTTATCTTTCTAAGAAGGTTTTGCATGTCCCTAAAACAAAATATTTCTGACTTACCGATTCTCCTTCCTTCTTCTTCATCTGTCCTGAATAAGGTTCTATGACCCCAAGATGGTAGAGTTGTCTAACTAAAGAAAGAGCACAGGACTGTGCTGCCAGCTTTTTGTTTGATCCATGCTCACGGCCGAAGATCCCTGCAGCACACAAAGCTTAGAGTGGCAGTTGCTGATGATGCAAACAACTTCCACAAAGATACTACTGAGATGGGGTTTATGATCATTCACACAAGCCAGGTTTCATGGAAAGAGTCTCAACTCTTGATAAATCCAGAGTTCCAATACGAAATCCAGTAAAATCCACTTACCAGCTCACTCACATTAGCTACATAATGTTTCTTACATAATGTTAATAACCGATATTCCCCTTCTAAGGAACTCCCATAGTTAATAAACGATACTTTGAGGTCTTTTCTGCTTTCAGTACCTTAGGAAGCATGATTATCATGTACCAGTAACATCATATTAGCTTTACAATAGTCTCGATAAAAAAAGCTGCTAAGGAAGCAGAACTACTGTCTAGGAACACAACATACACCTGCATTTCAGTAGTGTGTGCAAAGGACAAGTTACAAAGACAAACAAAATCTATCATAACCATTAGGTATTTCTCTGTGCTGGGAAGAAAGACTAGTGGAAGCAAGTAACAGATGAGGAGCACACAGAAAGAAGGATTTCATATCAGGAAGCAACATAAACCTTCACCTTTGGAAGTGGTGCCAACATCAAAGTACAGAAACCCTTCCTCAAGGCTTATACCTAGTTCTCTGCACTGGCATGAAACATTTGCTAGGACAAAACAAAAAAACAAGCAAGCAAACAAACAAACAAGGAACTCTTACTTCTGCCCAGCTGCTTCACATAAATGTTCATTTCTGCAAAAAAACTCCTGTAAAAGAATGAAAGGATGAGGTCTACAATTACCAAGAATATCTGAAATCAAGCCTGCCAAAATAGTTGCTTTCCTTTTTTTTTTTTTTTAACTAAACATCAAAACTCAGCAATATTTTCTTATTTAATCCTTTAAAAATAATACTTTTATCATTTTAAGTGTGCTTTGTTTTTCTCTGAAGAGCATTTAAGAATGGAAACTCAGTCAGAAGCCTGGATCTTGTGTACTCAAGTCAGAGTTCAATTCATTGATGACCAGGGTAGGATACTAGTGCTTTTAGTCCCTTTACCCTGTTACTGTTCAACAGTAACAAACTTTCTACCATCAAATCCATTAAGAATCCTGCAAATACTACTGTTTAGCACTGAAATGTAAAGCCATATATTAGGAACTATTCTCCAACTGTTGTCTGAGACAACAGTTACAAAACACATAACGTGATAATGTAATAGGGGCCAAAACTGATAAATCTCACTGGGAACCTGGGTTTATTAACTTGGATGCAACACTTATGTGACAACGTCAACATCAAAAAGGAGTAGGTGTAATATTTGTCCTATTCAGAGCATAGACAAAACTAAACCAGATCATTTTGTCAAAGACTAATTGGAAGTGTCTGAATAAAAGGAAATGCAATATCTGCATACTTGAATTTGCATGCAGCCCGTAGCTGCAAACTCTGAGAAGCAATAGTGTGCCTAGTAGCTCTGTGGCAAATTCATTTAATGGTCTATTGATATATTGGTTAGGTTTAAAGCAGTTAGAAAGTCATGTCAACAGTGAATGACAGAAAAATAAATCCATGCTTTGAAAGCCACAAATCTAAGTGCATTATTTATACAGATTAAAGACTAAAGCCAAGTTCTTGTAGGACTGGATTTAAACTTGCAAATATGATTCAAGATGTATGACTGGACTTTATCAGACATAGCTCCACTTTGAAAACTATGTCTCTGGTATTCCACAGCTAAAGGCAGAACCTTGCTGCTGTGTCCTTGATTTCTTGCTGTAAATAGACAAAAAGATTACGTGTTAGAACTCCTTCCTGTATTACTATAAACTGACCTTCATGCACAGTGGCTTCATGGGTCAAAGGCCACTGGTTTTGAGGGACACAACAGTCAGCTAAGGTACCGATGCCAGTATGTTTCTCAGCCAGGTCTACAGTCAGCATTCAATCTCATTCTCCTCCACCTAAGGGGAGAAGAGCGACACCAAAATCAGTTTACCAGAGACTCTCATGAGATTGCTTAGTACAGCCTAAGCAGCCCATGTATGAATAAGCACAGATTTCTGGTGTCACCCCCTGCTACTGTCTTCAGCAAGAAGAGAAGGAAGGAAAAGCAGCCTGCACTACTAGGAATCCCAAAGGAGAAGAGACACATTTCATCCCTTAAGATTTATATATGGAATTACACCTTCCTTTCAAAACCAAAACAAATTTCCCTTTTTTTTCCAAATTTTACTGCTATTCGCAAGTTGTTATATCTGCTGACAACTCTCTACTGAAAACAAAATAAAATACATTTCCCTTTAAAAAGCTGAGATCAAGACTGACACTTTTCTTATACAGACTATTAATTACTATTAAAGAAAAAAAATCATACTGGCAATATGCATGAGAACTGATATCTCTAAAAATATATATATTACCCTCCTCAAAACTCCAAAAACAACTGAAATAATTCCTCTCTTTATATGTACTAACATGATTAAATGTGGTAGAAAGGTTTTTGCCCTCTGCCACAGAATGTTAGGGCACACTAAGATGGTTTTCTACCTAACTGAAAAGCTGCAGAAGTTTTACAGTTCCCCCTTCTGTCATCCATTCAAAAGTAATTCACAAGAGCTTTCCTGGGTGTACACCTACACCCTGAAATGCTCTTCAGAAAACAGTAAGTGGGCTGAGAAACATACTGTCACCAGTGGTCACCTCATTCTACTTTAGGAATACGCATAGCAAATATATGAATTTTAATGCTTTTACTTGCAGAAAACCTATCAGAGAATTACAGTCTGCAAACTATAGAATAAAGGCAGTGCTCAAATATAATAAACATATATTAAGTTCCTGTATAGCTATTTTTTGTATTGTTCTTTCAAGGGAGAGAAATGTCCTTGCTTGAAAATCTAAATGGAGATGAAGCGCGATAAGTATTAAATGAGAATTCAAAACTTTGTCACCAACAAACATATTTTAAATGCTTTAAATATTTATAAGATCCAGCTAAAAAAGAATGCAAGTCTCTTGGAAGACTAATGAGAAAACTCACTTGTCCTGTTGAAAAAGAACTCTCATAGAAAATTTGTATTTGAAAAAATATAACACCTATCAATCAGCAGCATGCCATTACTTCTGACCACAGCACATAACTATTTCACAAGAATTCAAGAATTAACACAATGTCCCAAAGGTTTGATTTTTAAAGACTATTCTGAATAAGACTAAAACATCCAAAACATCAGATCTTTAAGCACAATCTGTTATATATTATTTTCACCTGGGAGAAGCACAAGCAAAATCCCAGTTCAATTACACCCTGACGTCCTGCTGATGGAACAGGCAGAAAGTCAAAAAGAAGTCAACTGGTTTCAACTGAAATTTAACACCCTCAAAACTCCTTCAGGAAGATCACCTGGATTCTGTCAAATTCATGTTTTCCAGTAGAAGATTCTGCTGAAAAACATTAACCATAATAGAAATAAGATGTCCCTGAAGCATAATCCTGGCTAAACAAATATAAACATACTTAAGATTCACTCAAATTGTACAAAGGAAATTGCAGTTATACAAACAACCACTGCAAGCAATTCAGTATTCCCTCCGCTCAAATTGATGCATCAGTTATCACAACTAGGTCAAAACAATCACTGTAAAAGTCACACATCCATGAAAACTTTAGATAATTTTTTTTAGGTTACTCACATCTCAGCACCAATGCTCATTGCTCCCATTTCAAGATTTAGGGATGTTACAATTTTGAAACTGGATTAAACAGTACAGAAAGCTAGTCAGAAGCACTGAAATGAAGACAGAAATTAATGTGTTTGCACCTTCTCTTATCATGAGCTTTGATTACTATTTTTCAAAGGTCATTGGTCCTGGTAAAGAATATCACTTCCTCACACAGATCTGCAGAGTACTACAAATAAGTGTGATTAGACTTATTTACCAAAATGATTACCAAGAATATCTCTAACCCTTACTATATAGAAAGGCACTGAAACTACCAGACCTGTTGTGATCAGGCCCCACTTGAGTGTATTTATAGTCTCCCTGAATCTTCTCCTTTTGGAAAAACTGGTTCAGACGTGCCTTGGCATTTTCCAAGGTCCAATTCCCATGAAGACCAGCATTTAAGTCCACTTCTTCTGACTCCAAGGTCTGATATTAAAAGAAACATTTATAGGTTTCTATTAGATTTCAATTCTAAATAATTCTAAAAAATAAGTTCTTGAAGTAGCTTGTCTAGATACCATAAAACAGTTAAGATTATTTTACAGAAAATGATGAAAAGTATCCAGTAGTTTCTAATTTTTGTCACAAAAATTCTCTATTCAAATAATCTGATATTCACAGCACCCAGAATGATTTATTTTCCTTTCAACTTAATTAAATTAGCTTTTTAAAACTCAGCTGGTATATATAACACTAAAACTAAAACCAGGAGCAAAGTATCTAATGAAAATTGCAAGCCTGATTATAAATGCTAACAATAAGTTAAAGGGAGTGAAAGACATCTATTTAAGAACTAAAGTAAAGGAGAAGAAAATAAAATAAAACCAAATGACTTACTGCTTGCACTTCTTGTTCCTCTTTCTTTGAATAGTAATCTTTCAAATTTGCTCCTCGATCCCATTGAGATCCACTGCTACCAGGTGCTGCACCTAGACCATTATCTACCGGAGGAAAGAAAAAAAGACAACAAAAAACGTTGCTCCCTCAAATCATACAGAAGAATGGAGACGTGCTGACTGGTAGTCTCAACAGAACATGAACACTTCCTCAGAGCTCATGCAGTGATTCACACTTCTGCCTCAAAACTACAAATTCTCACTTGTGAATGTGAATTCTGGTATTCACACTATTACCTGTTTCAGCCTTTAGAATCAAATGTGGAGGAAGAGGTCCACCCAAAGGAGAACTAGAACCAGGAACACCTCCAGCTGCTCCAGGCATCAGTCTGGCAGGGGTACCGCCACCTTGCTAGAGAAGAAAATGAAAGGAACATCAACATCTTAGTACAGAGTCTTTTCAGTATTTAGCTTGAAAACCCAAGGCAACATAATGAGCTCAAACATCATTAGGCAATAGTAACAGGCAAAGCTCCTCTTTAAATATGAAGGGAATGTACTTGATGAATATTTGGCTTTTTATGGGTATTCTTTAGCTGTATTTTCAACCAACAAATAGTCCCGACTTAAAGTTAAGCAATTACAAAAATAATCGTAAAATCAGCCAGCGAAAAAACAATCTGATACCTACGCCAGAACTGCAATCAAAGATTAGTTCTTGGTATGAAGAAAGCAGCAGCTAGAAAGGAGCAGCTTACCCCAAAAGTAGGGATTTCTTCAGTCTTCATTTCATTCACTCGAACCAAGTAATTGACAAAGTCCCGAGCAGCATTGCTCTGTGCATCTTTCTTGTTAGTAGAATTGCCCATGCCAATGTAGTTAAAGCCTTCCACTCGAACCTATAAATTAAAATACAGACCTGTGATAAACACAAGTGAAAGTGTCTTGAAAAGACAAGGTTATTTTTCCTACAGCTCTTCAAGATATAACTTGTGGCCTGAAAATATTTTATATCTATTAAAGAACATGTCAGTACATCATTCTCAAGAGAATAAGTATTTCCCAAAACCTTGTCAAAGAAAATGAATTAATGTAGAAAGGGCCGTTTCCAGCAAGTAGTGAAAAATTCTTCCCAGGTTCCCTTTCCTCAGCCTATTTCAAACAACAACAGAAGCGAGCTCGTGTGTCCTCTACTGCACTTCCATGTTATTACAGCGAGTAAGTCCGTATGCACTTCATAAACTTGGAGCCACATCTTAAAGCAGCATCCTTTTATCCTGCTAGGTTATCTGAGAAGCTGCTACAAAATTTAAGTACACCATGGAAACTTTTTTGAATTTCAAGCTAAACAGACATTTTACAGCTATTTTTCTGCCACCACTTCCCTTCATCTTAAAGTCATTTTCCATCCTTATATGTTTACATTCAGCATCATCACTAGCTTCCCCAAACTTTGGATTTTTATCGTAGAACTGCAAATTCACTAAAATACTCCCTTTTCTACATGAAACAAAAGTGTATTTACATGATATGAGAAAAGAAGAACATCTCCATGTAAAAGGAAGGAAAATAATCATTCTGATAGCAAGTAGTATATACTCAAAGGGAAGGGAAAAAAGGAACATAATCATTAATCTCTAGAGGAGGTTCTGCCAGAAAACAGAGAAGCACAACAAATTTGGAAGTACTCAAACACTCAGAGATGCTTTCAAAGACACTACATTACCAATAAGGGATGGCAAAAGGGATGCCCAGCAATAAACATTTCCATGCACCTGCTTGTTTGGAGTCACAGCATTCCCTCAAATTCTGACACGGTGCTCAGCCTCATTTCCAATATCATTAGCATTGCTCTATCAGGTCTGTGCTGTCACTTTTGCTATGGGGTTTTCCGGGATGAAGGATATAATGACAAATTCAATGCGCTTAGTCCAAGTCTATGATTTTTATTTACAACTAATCCACTCAAACACCCTTGGGCTGAGCATCAGCTCCTTCTCACAGACAATCTGAACTTTAAGTTTTCGGTGGAGCATTCAGCATTTCAACAGCCAAATACAGAGCAATGCTGTTAACAGCATACAAATCAGGGCAACAGAATTTTCTTTTAATACATTTCAACACAAGTTCTGCAAATGATCAAAACTCTTCTGAGCCACAGGAGCCAGTACACACCTCCACCTCAAAACAATTAATCTTTTTTATTATAATTTTTCCAGGATACCCTATGCTCACAAAACAATTCAGTACATTTTAAGGCTACACAGGTGAAATGTAAATGTCCAACCACCTATTTATCCTTTTGACTTACAATGACTTTCCAACAGCCCAAAGGGTAAGGGAGGAGACGCCTTGCACTCAGGCTTTGCCCACAAGGGGCTTCACACTCAGCACTCCTCCAGGGACACGGCCACACACCCCATCCGTGGACACCCACGCACGCCCGTGCGGGGCCCTTACAGACAGAGACACACACACCCCGTCCGTGGACACGCACACGCTCCGGGCTGTGCTGCGCCCCAAACGACGCCCGCAGAGCGCAGGCTCCGCACCTCGCACAGGAACGTCTGCCGGTTCTTGCTGCCCGCCGCGCGGATCTCGTAGGTGGGTGTCACTTTCCTCTTGCCGCACCAGGCGTACAGGAAGTTCTTCACGTCGCCCATGGTGCGGCCGTTAACGGCCCTCGGCGGCGGCCGTTGACGGCCCCCGGGCAGGGCAGGGCTACCGGAGGGGGAGGCTCACCTCCCTCGCCCCGCCCCGCAGCATGGCGGGCGCCGCCACGGAGGCCGCGGCGGGACAAGGGAGCACACGCGGAGGGGCGCCAGCGGCCGCCTCGAGGCCGCCGTTTTCCTGGGCCCTGAAAAGCTGGATGCGAAAAGCAGCTCCGGGAGCTGCGCGAAAACACAGCACCTTACGGGGACAACAGCACCACGACCCGGAGACAGACCCTGCAAAGTGCTGAGGCGCTAGTGAAAAGCGTTAAGATCGAGGGAAGGCTGGGCGAGCAGCCAGAAGCAAAAGCAGCAGATGAACCTTTCCTCACCCCAATCTCTAAAAATAATTGACTCTGCTGTTCCTAGGACGCACGTTCATGTGT
>JAUBNY010001054.1:773602-791346 GCA_032275445.1 Crypturellus soui
CGGCCCAGCGGGCACCGCCGCCGCCCGCCCACTCACTCCGCCCCCGGGGCCGCGGCTGCGCGGGGGCCGGCCCCGCGGGGCCGCCGGTGGAGCCGTTGGGCTTGGCGCGCAGCGGACGTTGTGTCCGTTGGGCGGCGCGCGCCCCAGGGAGCGGGCGGGAAAGGCGGCCGCCCCCGCGGAGCACGTTTCGCCCCAGGGAGCTTTCAGGGCGGTGCGGAGGGGGTTCCCCCGGCCGAGCCTTGGGGCTGCTGAGCTTCGGCGCAGGGAGCGCCCGAGGGTGTCTGGGGAGCCCCAGCACGGCCTGGCCAGGAGGCTCGGGCAAGGGAGGCTGCTGACCCCAGCTCGCACCTCCGCCGAGCTGCTCCCCCAGAATGGGGGGTTTTCCTATGTACACCACCTTGACTTTATCCTTTCGAGTTCCCACACATCAGGGCTCGAGGGACAGCCGTGCCAAATTAAGACACATAGCCCAAATAATCGTCATCCACAAAAAAATTCTCCTTTCCTAATGGCACACTGATACCCCTGGTGGGATGCGGCTCTGGTTTTAAAGAGGATAGGGGTTTGGCAGAGCCAGGCACGGGCTGTCGCGCAAGCCTGCCCTGTCGGGGAGTTGGGGAGCTGTTGCGCTGAAGTGCTGAACATTGAAGGACTTGGCTGCGTCACTGCATTTCTAAAAGCAGTTTGCACCAATCCTAAACTCAGCAGTGGGGAAGAGCAGTCTAGATGGGGGCAATGGAAATACCCTTTATGTACAAGGTTACAGCTTAAAAGAAAACCGCAACATAGATCACTGCTTGCCTGAAGGACAGGGAGGAAGTTGGCATTATCTGAAGTTTTCTCTGAAGGCAGATATCTTCTCATGACTTCCTTCCTTTCCATGGACTCCCTTCCTCGCCCCAGCTCTTGGAGGAGCTGTTAGAACAGCCGCGATCTCTCTAACCCTCTGCAATGCAAGAGCAATGCTTTAAAGGCCTGTTGGACTTACCGGTCACCTCTCCAAAACTGTTAGCGCTCACCATAGTTGTGCCAGACTGCAGACTATTGCGGAGGTGGTTTCAAAGGAAGGTTAGAGAACAGTTTTGTGAATTTCTGCAGGGAAAGCCATAAGTGTGAAAAACAGGCACATACTTGGTCCATGGAGCTAGAGAACAGTGATGAAGGAAGCCTGGCTGCAAACTAAGAACGTGTTTGTTTTGCAGTCTGCAGGTTAGCGTAGAGTGATCCTGGGCAAGCTCAGCTACATTAAGATACCTAAGCACGCACTTTGGAGCTGGGTAAAGAAATAGGTGCATGCTACGCTGTGCTTGGCAGTGTCGGAGCACTCAGAGTCGTCTGCTGGGGATCCACTAATCTGCTGTGCAGGGCAAGATAAAACAGGCCAAGAGGAGCTCGCAAAGACTGGGCTTAGTGAATGAGGAACCAAATCTAGACTGGTTTGTCATAAAGTAATCATTAGAGGCCATGTCTCCATTCGAGCAGCCAACTCAAGTGCTCAAGGGTTACTCAGGAAGTGTGCTAAAGAGAATTTAAAATTAAAAGATGTTTTTCCAAAGCAATTACAACTGGTCATGTTAGTCATATTTCATCTTTTCTCTATTCCCTAACAAAAAGAGATTGTCCAAAAGGAGATCCAACTTAAAACTACATATAAGTAATGTCATGCAAGCATATTGTTATAGTAAAAGGAAGTTTTACATACATTAGCATATGTTATAGCATCAGAACAAACAAATAAAACTATTAGTCCTCGTGCCTTAGTTTCTCATTTGTAAAATAGAGGTCATATTTAGCTCTTGTGCTCCTCACCATGCTTATCTTGCCTGCAAGCTCTTCAGATAATAGTCATCTCTGGTGTATGGATGCGTGCCAGGGGTCATCCTGTTAATCTGCGTGTGTAAAAACACAAAGTAACATATAAAACCACAAGAGTACTGGCTCCCTGCTTCCTCATCCTCTGCCTCTCCTTCAGCCTGTTCCTTGATCCCTCCATCCCACAAAACCAGTGTCATGTCCTGAATCTGAATCCTCTCAGCAGATCTATCCACTGGACTGTCATCACCTCTTAACATGATGTACAAGTGCCCCCCCTTAATGCCCTGCACGGATTCACGACTGACATTTAACAGCCTCAGCAGAAAAGCCGATGTAAAGTGTCACATTAAATTGCATATGGACTGATCACCAAAAAAGCCACAAATCTGTCTTTCCCCGGAATGTACCAACGTCTGCAGGTTGCAGCTCTGCTAGGGGGCTTGCTTTGCAGACTGAGGGAAACCCTTTTGCTTTGCAACATCCATAAAACAGGTGCAGTGAAACACTCTGCCTTCTGTGCTCCTCTTCAGATCCTACACTAGAGCGCGTTGTGAGAGTTCAGTGTCCGCAGCAAACAGAACAATCCCCTGTTGTTCTGCACTCTGGGAGTGCATTTTCCATGCAGCCACATAGTAACCTCAGGAGCTTGGGTTTGTGGCATTCCTCCTCCACTCCAAAATATGCTCACTGTGGGCTATTCGCACTCAGTTGTCATTTTCTGTGGGACTGGGCTTTGCTAGATGTGTAGGTGAATACAACAGCTGAAGGATGATGCTCCCCCAAGGGAAAGCTGGTTATTTAAAATACCTCATTACTCTCCTTTATAATCACTTAAGAAAACACTTTAAGTACATGTTTAATGCCTAATGTATCTTTTGAATGGACAAACACATTTTAAAAAGCTTAAATGACCGCGGGAATTTCTATTCAGGAGAACATGAAGAATTCATATTCAGGAGGGAATCCAAAATCCACACTGTAGATTTTGGGCAAAGCAGAAAAAGTGTTTAGACTGTCAGCAGTTCTGTAAAGCTGCAGCATGCAGTGCAACGACTTACCACAGAAATAAGAAGTCTCACTTTCACAAGGAAACCAGTGAAATAATATTAACACAAACAATTAAAGGAATAAAAATGTAGTTTTTATAGTTTTAAGCCGATCTTCAGTAAGGAAAAAATATTTTCCTTTCCGTAAGGAAAATAAACATTAATCTCAAAAACTCACATAATTAACAGCATAACCTGACTTCAAGGAAAGCTATAAACATTTAAGAAACACATTTGTGTCCAGAAACTGAACTGCAAGCAGGCTGTTATGTGTGAACATAATGGATTGACACTATCTATTAAGAACTTGCTAACTGTTTTTCTGAGGTTGCTTAATTTCCAAAGCCAAAGGCCCCACAACTTTCCCCCAAGGTCTGTTTTACATATACATATATGTATTTATTGCTATTGGAACAGATCCAACAATTTCTCCAATGACAATTTACCATCCTTGCCTTTGACTTTCCCAACCCTTCCCTGGACCTGTCACACTCTTGAAAGTACCATGTGGATTCTCCCAACTTTTAAGCTGTGAGGTGTTCAAATTTCTTTGAAGTAATTAAACTATAATTTTGCTTCTGTTTCTGCATTAAATACATGCATATAGACATAATCTTCTCTTAAAGACAGTACAACAAGCTGCTGGATAAAAATGCACGTATCTACATCACTCATCTCTGCAAGTAGATTTTAGGATGACCTAATTCATGCTCAGTGGTTCGATTGTTTTGGGAGCACACACAAAGCTCCACAGCACTGCAGATTTCTTGGGACACTATGCAGCCCTCAGGCAGCCCGAAGACTTTTCAGTGGTAACACCTCATTAATAAAAAGCATTAAGAGATCATAAAGATGGCCCTGAAATCACGTCTTCTGGATAGACTGCATCTGTAGAGAGCAAGGGCTGCCTAACTGGAACAGAAGATTCCATGTCCTCAGAGTTGGGGATTTGGCAGTAATTCCTGAAGTGCTTTAAGAGGTACTTATCAACAGTGTTTATTAGCCACACTGTCAAAGTCAGGAGCTTAAGGCTCAAACCTATAGCATGTGCTATAAAGGAGAAACACCTCACAGCATTTTGTGTTGATGCGGTACCTAGGTCCACACGCCAGCATGAGAACACTTCCCTACAGCCAAGCATCACAAATGCCCACAGGCCAGTGCAAACACTCACAAACAGGTTGCAAGGGCTTGTGAAGTCCTCAGTCTGCCCCATGTTAAACAATACAGACCGTGATGGCCCTCAGTCCTTACTGCTGAAATGCTGTCGGAACAAAAACATCCCTAAATATTCATTTAGGGAACGTGTTCCTGCGTACGAGAGAGCAGGGCAGGAGGCACTTACGTGAAAACCCACCTGGCAGGCCAGATGCAAGAGGTGCTGGGCTGCTACAAAGGTTGCTAACTACTTCTTCCTTCTTGCGTGAACCGTTGGTGACCTCCAACACTGGACTATCCTGTTGAGCCTGCCTCTTTCCTCTCCACAGACTGTAAAACACCAGAGCTGTGTTTGCAAAAAATTATATAAATTTTATATTCTCTCTTACTCTAGGCTATAGCTGTAATTATTATATAGGGAGAAGCTAAATTCACTTCCTTTTCCTTAAAGCATCGAGACAGAACTGTGGGCTTTCTGTAGAGTGAGAGACACCAGCTTGAGTATTAGTGATAGCAGTGGTGCTATTATACTCCTATTCTCCTGGACTTTGAGACAACAGTACCGGAAATCATTGCTTTGTCACCTATTCTGCAAAACACCAGCAAAGCCCCAGATGCATCTATGAGACACTAAAGAAGAGACATATTAGGCCCACTTTTAGATTTAATTACTGATTAATCAGTACATTTATGGCTCCTCCGTGGGTAACTACATGCCTTTATGCCTGTCCCATTGCATGTGTCCCCCAGTTGCTGACATGTCCTCCCAGTGTGCATGTGAAAAACAACAGAGTGATGGAAAACAACATCTTGGAGAAAACACAGGGTTGTTTTCCAGCCTCAGGCTACTCCATCAAGAACAGTTAGCTCTTTGTTGGGGACATCAGCTGGACAAACACACATGCTGGCTGCGGATTGTTCTGGGTCTCTGCTTCAGAGACAAAACACACAATTCACACAAGCACACACAACAGTGGGCCTGTGTTTATCTACAAATTAATGGCTCCCCTTTCAAGGCAGTACTTGTCTGTGCGTGAGTGGTAGCTGGGTTAGGTGACCCTCCTAACTACTAGCAGGTACTTGGCATGGGCACCATGGTGACAGGGCCTAACTTCACACCAACACATACAAGCCTTGGCATGCGTTTAGCCCCCACGTAAACACCACGAGTAACAGCTTTGGCTTCTCCAAAACACCTTGCTGCTTTTCTCCTGTTTAATCAAAGCAGAACACCATTAAAGGCTGTAAAATAATCATACTGAACCCACAGAGAACTGGCTCTACATTTCAGTCCTTAGCATGTTCTAATAGGTTTGATTAGTCAACCCCTCTCTAAAGAGCCACTTTAGTGGCATTAGACAGATCTACAACTACAACTTGGCATTCTTTCCCTCCACATCATCCTGGCAAGGAGGGTATCGCACAGCACACTGGTGGAGTTCCCTGCCAGCATATTTGGCTTCTGCTAAAAGTCATTTCTCACCTATCGATCTCAAATGCCCCCGCAAGTTTGTGTGAATTTGCCTGCAAGGGATTTGCATGAACTATTCCAAACATAGGACATGTTTTCAGGACTCAAATATCTGTTCTATTTTGCTGGCATTTAACTAAATCTGGAGCTGAAGTTGGTTACATGAAGAATCCAGCTTCACTTTGTTTACTATAAACACAGTAGGATTCATAATAGTTTTGTATAAGCCCTTTGTGCAGGCATCCAAGCGCTAGGGGGACTGATTACTCTCAAATACCATTCAAAACAGACAGCCCGTTATAAAAGAACACTGTATTTCCTACCATGTCAGCAAAATTGCATAAAGACGGTATTAGCTGTTTGTTTTTAGCCAGACTTGTACCCACCATTTTGCTCTAGGGCGAAAAGGGAAAGCTGCTGCTCTGCACCATCACTCTCAGGCAGTCAGGGCAGGAGTAGGGGCAATGAATGGACAGATGGAGGGAGGTTATTTGCGCATTTATGTCATTTCTGGAGAGCGGAGAACCAAGAGAACTGACTCTCTGGCATGGACAGGCAGGGTGCCAGGGAGCTGGTGGCCGTTGCACACGGATGCAGAAGTGTTTACGCAGTCACATCACGTACCAGAGCCAGTACTGCCTCGTGGGCACGACGTAGGGCTCTTGGCACTCGCGTGGGAGATCTCCAGTGAGACCCGCAGGAGGAGAAGGCTACGAGGTCCTGGCTTTCATAACAGCATCTCCCACGAGTAGGAATGTGGCATGGGTGGAGCCCGAAGAAACCAAAATAAACGCTGACAGGCACCATGCGGGGAACATAAGCAACCTCAGAAGCCCAGGTAGCCACAAGAACAAGGAAAGTATTCTCCAAAACGTAAGTACAGCTACTTTCTCCACTTTTTTTTTTTGTGTAACTCACTGATTTGTGGAACAGCAGATGGTGATGTAGCAAAGAAAAACAGAGGGAAAGCACAGCAAAGAAATACCATCTTTGAAGTAACAGATAAAATATAGTTACCATAGGAAGTTTCAGTATAGAATACTTGCTTCTAATAAAATTATTGTATTCCTGCTTCTTGTTATGGCTCATTTATGATGTTAAAGTACTGTAACAAAAACGTGTTAGGAGAAGACGGGAAGCTCACTATACTTACATGGCATAGTAATAGTGCCATATAGCAGTTTGTGGTGACCAGTCCTGGTAAATGCACTGCTGAACTCGAGCAATTATGCTACAACTTCAAGCTAGGACAGACAGCAGGAGAGTGCCTGCTTTGAACTACTGGTATCAGTATCCTGACGCGTGGTTCTCCGATGTTCCCTCGCTCTATGACGACAGCTGGAGAAACTGCCGGAAAAAGGTTTTCAAAGTATAAATGCTCTCTGCATTGCACTTACAATTTTTTTTTTTATGATCTTAAGTGAAGCCAGTTCCAGTAATTCCACTTTTTTCCATAAAAGCTATTTCACCCTGATAGATTACCAAAACAAAAAATGGTGGTCACATTAAATCAGGGTACCGCAAGGGATTAGCAGTGTTCAACAGCAGTCTGCAGCAGGGTATGCCTGCTAGGGCTGAGAAATACTGTCTTCATGCAAAGCTATCGGAGTGCTCTCAGAAACAGGCAAGAAAGCAATTGGGTAGCCTAAGGTAGCTCTTGTTTTTTATGAAAAAAGTAATGTCCTTAATACTCACAAACTGTCACATTAAAGACGGGGGCAGAGTTATGGGTTATGAAAAATAACCACAAAACTTGTTTTGCCACCCAACAAACATGCAATCAAATCATGCTCCAGAAAGACAATGTAATATCAAGCCCTGACCTAAGAATTCATGTAAACACTAACTTAACAACATACTGTCTTTCCTATCTGAAATTCTTGACAAGGGCAGTTTTATAACAGAAAGCAGAAAATTTCTCAGAATGCATTACTGTCTACTTGGTATTGACAAATATCATATACGGACCCTCCAAAAATATAAAAAATTAACAAGATACAATTATACAAATCTCCATTTTGATTTTTTCTTTTTTTTTTGCTTGCTTGCTTCTGTGGTAGTTATGTGGATCTTTCCTGTTTTCATGAACATGAATGTTCTAGAATGGAAACTAGGAAAGCAGGCATGTACTCATGAATACACAAAGTCTTACGAAGACACAGGACTCCAGGGGTCGAGGCTTTAAATAAAACATCAGTTATTGCTGGGTGACCCAATAAAACTGTGGGCACCACCAGTACTAGAATATGCATCAATATCCATGCCTTTTAATTCAGGAGCAAAGTGCTTGAACATCTCAAGTCCATTTTCCTTGTGGATGCCGCCTGCAGAATCCCAAACTTCTTGAGCAGTCAAGGAACACCCTCACCTCACAGAGGCACCAAGGCAGCAGCATTTCCTGAGACACAAATGCTCCCACAGCAATTTTCTTACCTTTCCATTTCTTTGCTCTCTACTTCAGGGCTATCAGGACTTGGGTCTTCCCACCCCCAGCAAAGATTGGGAACAAGCAGTAACAAGTGAGGCCTTTCACACTCACCTACCTGTTGAGTAGCAGGGACAGCTGCTTTTCGGAAAGCTCCCAGCTCTTGCCTGAATTCTTCCAGTCACTTCTCATTCCAGCAGGTTTTACTGAAAGGTTGAAAACTACAGACTAAGAAAAGCCACGAGGCAGAAAAGCCTCAATACTTTGTTCTGCCTAATTTATAAACACACAGGTCAGAAAAAGGCAAATAAATTGCATCTGCATTTCAGCTGTGGCAACATGATCAAATCCTTCAAGCAAACATTTCTGTCCCTGGACCTGCAGTCCCCTCGGTGGAGCTCAGCTGAGACTATGGTAATGCCTGAGGGCTGGGGGTGCAAATGAAGCTCTACAGCTGGGGTGCTGCAGAGCTAAGGTGCATTTGGCATTCCACACCTGAGCACAGACAAGTTGGGAGGCATTCCTACAAAAGCTGGTCACTCCTAGGTGGAAGGAGACCCTTGGGTAGGGTGGGAAGAAATAAGCGGGGACAAATGCCACCCTAAATTATTGTGATTTTTTGTTGCCTTTTAGGCAAAAGATTACGAGCTGCGCCAGTATGAAACTGCGAAGTGGGTTAGCACTGTCATCAGGGGGGAGACCCAGAAGGAGGCCATGCGTCAGGGCTTCTGGAAACTCTTCCACTATATCCAAGGGAAGAATGAGAAAGGTACGAGACTAAGCTGGCTCAACTCTGCTAAGATGTGTACATGGGAGAGAAAGACAAGCAGAAAATGCATTAAAGGAGCTGGGTCGGACTGCAGCTTCCCTTCCTGCTCTAACCCCCCATGGCTCTTTCAGGCCATCACATCCTCTCTCCACAGTCTCTCCGAATCAGCTACATGGCATAAACACAAAGCAAGAATCTCAATTCTTTGAACAAAGGACATCACAGGATGAGAGAAGCTGCTGCAGCATCTGAACAGGGCACCAGTCAGCATATAAAGGACTAGAAAGTTAGGAAAAGGGAAAAACATAAGGGTGGGCAGCAATGCCTTGCTTTACATGAATGTTTATAGAGGCTGCTAAGCAGCTGTGCTGAGGCTGCCCTGACATTTACCTTGACAGTAGCAGTGAGGCAGCCCCTACTTGCACCTGAGCATATTACTTTCTTCTAGAAATGAAGATGGATATGACTGTCCCAGTGACATGCCTGGTAAAGCCTGGCTGCACAGACTTCAAGATCTCCTTCTTTTTGCCCTTTGAACATCAGGACTCCCCTCCACAGCCCAGTGACTCTGATGTGTTTGTTGAAGAGCGAAAGGCTGCAGGTATCTTCGTCAGGTGAGCAGCAGTGTGCCTCACAGACAGTGAAAGGGATCTAACAATGAAGAGGATAGTATATTCTTCCTCTGCTGATATCCGAGTAATGGCTAGAGCCTTAAACAAGCTAAACTTGGGAGATTTAGAAGTCATTCCTGTTTGCTTTTGGGATGGGCATACAAATGCTCCTGCGGTGTCCTGCTGAGGACAAAGTATCTGTAAGCTTTAAGACACTCCTTTTTCAGCAGATTCTCACATTCTGTGCTGAGGGGATTTCATGCAAGTATAGCCCTCAGCATCCCTGCTTTGGGCACACCCCTTAGGCTACAAAAGAGCTAAATCCCTATTCAGCTAATTTTACCTGTAGTTCTTCAAAAATTTCTAGGACATATCATTCTGCCCTGTGTTAGACTGTACTAGCTCATGCACCTGCCATCACAAGCAACCTAGATATTTTTGATAACCTTTCAAATTAGCACCAATAGCCATGCATTCCCTGAGCAGCTGTGTAGTTTAATAACTACAGAGTTGGGAAGCCTCATACTTCTGTGGAAACAGAAGGAACACATTTTGGATCCTACCTTATCAACTCCTACAAGTTGATAAAACACCTCTCCCCTTGCTTCTAGGTCTTTTGGTGGTTTTGCCTCACCAGAGAAATATACAGAGGAAGCTGAAGTATTGGCCAGAATCCTGAGAAACAGAGGCCAATTATTCCATGAAGACTTCTTCTACACTGCAGGCTATGACAGTCCTTTCAAACTCTTCAATAGGCACAATGAAGTATGGTATTTTAAGAAGTAATACAGGGGGAAATAGTAAGAAGCTACTAATCAGTTCTGGATGAAAAGAGGCCTCACTATCAGCTCTTGCTTTAGTGCAGAAGAGACTAAATTTCCACACAGACACAGAAGCTTTTTATCTAGGACAGAAGACTACTCCAGCTAAAAAGACCTCAGCTCTTTTTTACAAAGTGAACCTTAAATTCAGGTAGCTCAAATCAACCAGGTGTGACTCCTTTCCACTCCTTTTACCAAAAAATTCTGGGAAAAACTTATGATCTGAAACCATTACTACAGGACAATTTGAATCTCTAGTTTATTTCATTAGAAGTGCTACACTTGGACTTGTACTGTCCAAGTGGTAGGCAGAGTGGCCTCTTCAGAACTGCCTTTTCCCCACATTGAGAAGCTAGGGGAGAAAGGTTAACAGCGTCCAAGCTCTGTGCTTACCTTGTGTACATTTGCTGGATGTGCATAACAGACTTCATACCTTTACAGAAATTTCATTTTTTTAAAAATTCACAAGCAGTACTATTTTTAGGTGTTAAGAGCTAAACATTAAGAGCTACTTCATTACAACCTTAAGTTACTTAGTACTCAGTTTATCTCAAATTTATGCATGATTCAAGACAGCTCTGTTCTGCCTTCATGCTAGCAATAACAGCATGTCTGACACCCTGTGAGTTAGAAGATTTTGCAGAACTCCCATTTCCTTAATTTACTCTGCTCTAAGTCAATCTTTTGAAGCTTTCAAAAATAGCTTGGAACCTCAAGATCAAGTCAAAAAACAGTTTACAACAACAAGCAGTTTGCAAGATTTTATTGGTTCCAATCAATATCAGGTATTACCACAAAGCCTTGGGGATTTCATTGCTGTTCATGGAGTGTAACCCCTTGTTCTGCAATCTTCCCCCTATTAAGACAGACAGAGCAACTGTTATAGGGCACCAAATGGACAAGCAGCTTGCTGGGAACAAGTCAGACCTTAGATTTTCATCTCTGTTCAGAGAGAGAGTTCAAGCTAAGGTTGTAATCATCATTTGTTCCAGCCAAGAAATCTCAGTATTACTGGGGTCAGGTATACTCACTTTTTGGATCTTCATAAGGTAGTTTCCAAGCTTCCTCTCAACCTAAATCAAGAAAACAAGCTTAACATATGTAGTAGCACAATTGCTGAGAGCTTCTTTCAGCAGTTCTGTAGCCTCAGAAAGAGTGGAACGGAAATAGGTGATATCACAGTAATTCATCTGGCAGAATCAAATTTCATCAGTGGCTACAAATACTCCCCAAAGTTCTTTAGGAAAATATTAATTTATTGAGTGATCTTACCTAATGAAGCTGCAGACAGAACAGGCCATTTCTGAGGAAGAACAGAATTATTGTAGAACAACCAAGAATCAATATGTAAGTTTAATTAAACATCTATGAAATTGTATTTACCAAAATAACAACTTACTACATTTCAGGTGTCATATGACAATAGGTTCTAATTATAGCACTTAGGTACATATTATAAATCTTACAAATCCTAACTGAATTTGAAGTAGTTACTAACATTACAAGAATCAGGAAAAAAACATGTAGCTACTAATTTGTGATACTGCCCATTGCCAAAGTCTTGTTTCAATCACATTGAGTTTTGATGCCTAAAAATTCCATACAACTCTTATCTTGAAACCTTATCCTCAAAAGCTAAAGTCAGTCTACAGCAGGAAACCAATTTTCAATAATCATCTAGAACTTTAACTTAATTTTGTTTACAACCAATATAACTAAGACCACAACAATTTAAGTAATAACTTCTGCCAGTTACAGAACATAGGTTTTGTTTTATTCAAAATGCAGCAGTGGTGCACTGTCAGATATATCAGACAAGAGTGATGTTTGTTACTGTGCATTCTGCTGAATTATGTTACCAATGTTGTACTGGTTGAAAAAGTATCATCACCACCTCAGTTTCTTTACTACTTTCCCTTACTGAAAGCATCAACCAATAAAAAGTTTTAAGTCACTGAGGCCACATCTTCTGTTCATAGGAACATCACTCTACATGAAACTCACCAGTGCTGATAGTTCAAGAACTGGGAAGGTATCAAGTCATATCTGCTCTGGAAGAGCTCTTCCCATTAACATCTAATTCAGAACTACAAATAATTATTGCTTAGTGGTATCATGTTTATCCCCACAGTAAAGGCAACTGGAAGGTTGAAAAAACCCTCAAGGTACACAAACCAGATCCATTCTACTATCTGCAGGCACTACCAGCCAGGCACACACCCCACGCACCCTAAAGGCAGCTTTCACCAGTTATCAAAGCCTGCAGCCTGGAAGCTGTGCTCTGCTCTTACCTCAGGCAGAAGCTAGTCTTGCTTCATAGATTTCACATGGACATCACCCTGTAACAAATGATTTTTTTGTTAACACTCTCCTTTGGCAACATTTCAGGAGTTAGCTTGTGTGCATGTACTGTTTCAGTGTAAGAGTCCTCCTCAGCATCTTTCAGAGAGATTCCCATTGCTTAGAACCAATCATCACAAACAGTACATCCCTTACAGAAGCTTCGCATCCTGCTACTTACATTTCTCCTTACTGGAGTAGCCAAGCTCAGCATTTCAGACCCTACCACTAACCATATCTTCAGTTGCATCACGTACTAGTTTTAATTTAGACATTCAGATAAACCATTCCCCCAATTACTCCAACAGTTAAGGCCAGAGCTACACTTTGCAAAGGTCCACTGTGTAATTTAACCATGTGGTGGTTTCTGGAGCATCAGCAGAGCCCTGATGCTACCTTTGCACAGTCATGTTGCCACATACCCTCTCATCAACTAGAAAATCAAGCACTACACAACAGTTGCATATTGCAGCTGGCCCACACCAATTTCTTTTTTTACATATGGAAAGCAAGTGACATTCCTAAGTACTAAAAAAAGCTATAGAAAATGTGAATCAAGCATCTTACCCTTTACAAGTACACTGCTCTGAGGTGTCTGGCAGCTCCTCTGGTAGAGAATCTAAGATATACACATGAAATAGTATTTCAGTACATGGCTCATGTTACTTCAGATTCTCATTAAGATCCTCAACCCGTCTGTCCACTGCTACAATGACCATCTCTTGATCACAGTCTCTACTAGTTCTCGACAGACTGAAGCAACTGGTGCTTGTAAATGCAAAGCCCAGACTAGCACATGCTGACGGCAGCCAGCAGCACTCGCATTTTACCAGCTCCGCTCAGGAAAAGGAAAGCAGCCTACCTCACACACTCCCCTCTAAGAGGTGCGGACAGGGCATTAGCAGTGCCACTCCTTACTCCCACTATAGATCAAGTACTTCTGCCACCTACACTTCCACATGGATCTGACTACTTTATCCTAACTTCACACACCATTGAAGGCAAATGCCAAGCACTTTGACAGTTTGAAGGGGAAAAATATGGATCTTTTGGTAGGCAGCATACAATTTTCTACTACCAGGATATGGTGCACTTGACCTGTACTGCCACACAGGCTTCTAAGGCTTACAATGAGGCTCTCTGTGTAACATTATCATGTAATTTGGTATTCTTTGAGATTTAGAGCTCCTACCACTCCATACTGAAGCTATTATGTAACTGAAAGTCACATCCAAGTAAATAAGGAAAATTGGTTGGAGGAAGATGGTTACCTAAAGGAGTAACTTGAAAATTAAACAGACTGTTTAATTAAAAACCCTATTAAAAACGCTAAAAACAGTTAACTCTGCATCTCAAGTGACTGACCATCACTTAAGAACCAAAAAGCCTCAAACTCCAGAATTCCCTCCCATGTCAAGCACTCCATTACTCTATTGCCACCATGTTTACAGTTACAGCCACTTACAGGGTCTTTCAGTTAAGAACAGTCCACATTATTGCTTCAGGTCAGACATTTGGCAACATCATTACAACCCTGTAAGACCCCCGCCTATAGAACTTCCATTCTCAAGAGTGCTCAGGAGTCCCAAAATCTAAAATCAAAAACCAAGGAAATTCACACAGAACTGCCTGCATATGATCAGTTTCTTAGCAACTTACATTTACTGGCAACACCACCAACTGCATGGCTTAACAGCTCCATTCCTGCAAAAGAAAGAAGAGTCAGAACAACCCACAAGCCACCAGAGAAAAACAAAAATCTATTCAGATGCCCTTAGTCAGATAGAGCTAATTGCAGACCTCCACAATTGAAGTCAGTTCATTCACATCTCATCATGCAGGCAGCTTCTATTTTAGGCTACAGCTGATGTGGCAAAGAGGACCAATGCTCAAATGGTGCTATCAGAGCAACCTAACAGGCTCAGAGGTACACAGCATCGTAACGGTTTCACACAAACAAGTGTGCCAAGGTAGGGCACATTATCCTACAATTCTCCCCTTAAGCATCCTTCTATTTTTAACTTGAATGCAAGTAGCAGCCAACACCGGCTCCCCCTTCCCAACTTAAGACTTCATTTCACAGGCATATTCTAGGCATATTTTTATATTCTATTTGCAGAGGTCTAAGTACTTACATCATGGCCAGAAGCACTCTGAAAGCCTGAAAAGGAGAATAACTGTTAGATAGGCTCCAGCACAAATGTTTAATCTAGAAGGAAAGTTCTAATGAAAGACTGTATCAGTGTTTAGTCAAGTTTTATCCTCACAGGGATCAGAGACCTGATTCAACATCATTTACAGCAATGTTTACACTCCCTAGCCCCAAAGAAATTTCATAAGCTATCAGTACTCTCCAGAACACGTAAATTTTTCTCAAGAAACTATTAAAATTGTAGAAGTGAGAAAACTTTTTAATCAGAGTTCTGTTATGAACTTAGTGACAAAAAGTCTATAAACCAGAAAAAGTCTTTCAATAGTACTCTAGCATTCACTATGAGACATTTAGATTAAACAGAATTGAAACACTAGAAAACTTGTAAAATTGTTTAGCAATCTGCAACAGAATTACTCAGTGCTTTTACTGCAAAGCCTAGTCCACCTGTCCTCAAATGCACATTGAAACAGAGTAATATATCTCTACTTTGGATTTTCCAGAAACACAGTGCAGGCCCTCTTATCTCCAAATGCTCAAGTTCAATATTAACAGTTCTCTAGCAGACTTGTAACAAATGCAGCACAGCCAACCACAATATCCATTCTAAAATAGTTACCTTCAGTCAGCAAGGCCTCGTCTTCACCAACAGCTGAAAGTTTCTTGCACTACACAGGCATCCTACATTGCTCTGTCCTGAGCAGCCTGCAAAGCAACAGTAACTTACAGCAATTAGAGCACTAATATCTGATGAACCAAGATTAGCAAATTGATTCCACTGTTTATGGTTAAATTCCCAAAGACACGTTCTTACATTCTATTTATCTGCATAACTTTTAATACTGAGCCTTTAATGTAGGCTGCATCAGATAGGAGCGAAAGACAGTAACAGTGTGATCATCACAGCTCATCTGTTGAACTATGTTGTCATCATATGCAGCCTTCACTGGTCAGGGAAATATATATACATTTAATATGCAAAGGCAATAAGACATTTACCTTGCTTAATGCTTCATCTTCAGTGCCTGCAAGACAAAAAAAAAAAAAAAAGATGAAGATTTCCTTACCTACCCTGGCATGAGCTAGACCTGCTGGGAGATCACAACAGCTAGATACATCAGACAGGAGCGAAAGACAAATCTCTGCTCATCACAGGATATTCTGCTGAACTATGTTATCATCATTGTATCTGCTTTGGAATATTTGTTCCAAACTATCATCCCATTCCTGCAATAGCTTTGAGCAAAATAAAAGCCCTCTGTACAAAACATATCAAGAAATATCCAGAAGTCTTTTTAATAGCAACAAATATTAATTTTCTTTGATTTAGCAGAATAAATCCCAAGCTACTTCCAAAGATAAGAAACCAGAGATTTTAAGTTTCTTACCAGACAATGTTTCTTTAAGTATTCCAAGTGCATGATTCAAAGCCTGGAGAGGAAAGGAAAAAAACACAGCTTTGAAACCTGTGTGCATAAGTCAAAACTCCAGGGAGCATTCTCTGCTGTTGTGCCTCTCAGATGTAAATAGTGGTGGTAAAAGTTCTCATCACTCTTTTGGTCAAGAGTAGCAAATAAATGTCATCATGGTGGCACCAGAAGGAGAATTCAACTAAGGGGATAAGCTGCCTCCTGATGTCAAGATTAGAAGTTTTATCTAAATGAACCAGAAGTCACATATCCATTCCACACTCAATTTTTAAAAAGATTTTACCTTGTGAAGCAGCAAGTCTCCAACTTTGGGGGCAGATCTGGAAGAGATATTAGATATTCAAACACCAGAAGAACTGTTCAAAGGATTTTTAGAGTGACACTAACAGAGAAAGCCTCAGTATGGAGTTTTCAGAAATCTCTTCTGTCCACTACTCTTAATGTACATCAGAGGCTCTCCAGTTTAGCAAAGTAACAATAACTCAAATAGTTGCAGGCACTTTTTGGAATAAACATTTGACACTTACTTTTTCCAAATAGCAAGTCACTCATTGCTATGGATGGTGAAATAGCAGTAATGAACTTACAGAGTACCTACTAGAATCTTGCATTCTGGTTAGACATTTCAAGCAGTTACTAAATTACCAAATTCCTGAAATACAGCCCAGTTGCTAAAATGTACCTACAGAGCAGGTATAGGGTTTCACATCTCAAATACCCCATTTCAGGAGTAGTGCCTACCTGCTTTGCTCCAAAGGAGAAGAATGTGTTCACTTGAAGCATCTTATCTGGAAAAAAAAAATAAAGACAATCCATTAGTTTTTTTTTTTCTACAACTGGACACAGGTCCCAAAGGAAACATTCACAATACTAAATTAAAGTGTATAAGCTTAACTGAAAACTAAGTGGAATTCCAACTTTCCTGAGACAAGGCAACAAAAACTGCTAGCCATGTTTTTAAGCATTGAAAAGCAGCCTTTTAAGCACTGAAGAGCAGGAACATGACAATATTAGTTTTCTGAATTTTATGCAGCTTCAGTCTTATATGTTAGTATCTAGTCAGTCCTGCAGCCATTAACAGGGCTTGGCTGCTCAGACAGGACCACGTGGTGTTTTGACCATACCACTCACAAGATGTTCCATGTCCAGCTCAGCTATGTTGGCATTCATCAGCATCTCAGATGTCCCTACCAACATAGTTTTCATCATGTGCAGGCTCATGGACAGCAAATAACGAGCAAAGGTGCTACTGTAAGTGTACACGGTTTGGGGCCTATAGCTTTAACACCCAGGAATCTGCTATCCAGGCCGAGGGACATGAGAAAAAGACACAGCCCTGCATTTACAAACGGGCTGTCCTGCAGTTAACTGCCCACTTTCCCCACGAGCAGAAGTCTAACTATAAAAGTTTTCTGTCAGTAAAGCTGACTCACGGAGAGCCACAAAAATCCCACCCCAAACCCCCCACTGCGCTTCGCGTTACCTTTGCCCCATATTAGTCAACAGCGCCTCAAGAAAAGCCACACGCGTCCCCGTCAGCAGCCCCCTCACCCGCGGGTACCTCCGCAGGCCCCACTCACGCCCGCGGCGGGGCGGACCTTCGGCACGCGGGCTGGGCCCCGGGAGCGCCCGATCCCGCTCCATCCTCCTCCAGCCGCCCCGCCGCGGGGCGAGCGCCGCCCGCAGCGCCGCGCCAGGCGCCGCCG
>JAUBNY010001054.1:791941-803274 GCA_032275445.1 Crypturellus soui
CGTAGGGAAAGAGCCCGGGAAGCGGGGGTGAGCAGCTGGGAACACGGGGAGGGAGCCCGGGAAGGGGGGTGAGCAGCTGGCAGGGGTGCGGGAAGGCAGAGCGAGGAGCAGGGCGGCCGCGCGGGTCCCGCGCTCCGGGCGCGCCGGGCTCTCGCGGGCGGCACGGGCTGTCCCGGCGCCGCTGCCGCCGAGGCGCCCGCTCCGCTCGGACGGTCCCTCGGAGGCCGTCGGGGTCCTGGCTCGCGCCGCGGAGGCACCTGCTCGCGGCGCCGTCCCCGGGTTCCACCGGCGGAGGCGGCAGAGGAGCAGCTGGCTGGGGGCGGCGGCAGCCCCCGCTGCAGTTTGGAGCGGAGTCTCTTGTCATTTTTGCGGAGATCCTTAGCTTGAAGCGGGCAAGTTCAGCCTGAGCAGTTGAGCAGTGGCCCTTCCCATCCCAAACCCCAAGGCCTTTCCATTCGGTTCAGTCTGTACAAAAACTCCTCCAAGGCTCCTGCCCGTGGCTGCGCTTGGGGCGCCCGTCGCTGCTCCCGGCTGGGGACGGGGATCCTGCCGGCTGCTGCCCCCGCACTCGCCTCGTCGCGAAGGGCGTTTGCCCGGAGAGGGAGGGCCAAGGCTGGTGCTTTGCGCTGTGTTCAAAGCAGAGAGGTGTCTCGCCGGGCTCTGCCAGGAGCGCTGCTCAGCAGGAGACGCCGCTGTCCCGCGGTGAGCAGCGAGAGCGCGCGGTCCCCACCAGCAGAGCTGAGGCTGAGATCTTGCCGTGCCAGCTGAGGCGGCGACCTAATACCGAGTGGAGAGACTTTATTTCCTGATAAGTGAGGTGTTGGAAGCAAGAAGGAAGATTACCTGCCTGACAGTGCCTAATGTAGGTCATCCCCAAAACACACCGTGAAACATCCCTGCTTTGGTATGGAGGTAACCAGAGCTTTGCGGGTCCTCTTCTCTATGTAGAGGCAGGAGTTTTCCCTGCCTTCGGAGCAGCAGCAAGGAAGGCACAAGGAGTTTTCTGGGCTCCTGACCGTGGCCCCATGCTCCTGGTGTCAGTAGCTGGCGGCAGATTTTATTTTTGCTCTCTTTTTTTCCCCTTTGTTGTGTACGTGCAGGGAGCTGGTGGCTGGAGGCTGCTTGCCGCCCTGCTGCGCGTGCGAGCAGCCCTCGCGGCTCGTTTGCCTGGAGCGAGGGAACGTGCGGATCTTATCGACTTGGAAACTGGCCGCGCAGGAGATGGTAGATTAAGGCCCTCGTCCCGTGAGCGGGTGCGAATACCCGGCGTGGTTTTGGCGTGCGAGTGGTCCTGCTGATACCATAAAATGGCTCACTTGAGTAGAACTATGTGTGTGTTTAAATGCCTGCTGGGTGAGGGCTGGAGATACCAGCCATATAACAAAGGAAATAAGTTATTCAGGTTGTTTGCCTTTACATTTTCTTGTTTTAGTGATCAGAAGTATAATGAAAACCCTGAGCAGGCGGTGGGAAATCTTGCCCTGATAAGACGCGGTATCTCGTTGCCTCTGCGGTTAGAGGTGGGACGGGACGGCATGTGAGAGCTAATATTGCTAATAGTCATGCGGCAAATGAAGAGTGACACAACTTGGTGGCCCTGTGCCTATAAAGAGAACTGTGTTCCTCTATGCTCTTTTTTTTCTTTCTTCCTCAAGGGGAAGGGGGCAAAAAGTTTGAAGACCTTCTTACTACATCAGAAGAAAACGGGAAGACAGAAAGACACCAGCCCCATTCCCCTCCTTGCACATTACCATCAATGTTACAGGTGAGACATCAGACTTTTGCTGGGTTTTGTGTGGTTGAAGTTCTGCTCTTCACATTGTGTTGACATAGGTTTGTGCATGCTATGGTCACTTCTGCCGTTTTTGTGGGGTTTTTTTGGTGCTTCTTTCTTTTGTTTTTCTCCCCTAGTCTCTTCCTGACAAAGGCAGGGGAAGGGCAGATGTGCTGAGATGTGGCAATGCTCAGTTGTGCCCCGGGAAGCTTCGTGCAGCTCCCAGCTTCCCGCCGAGCAGCCGCAGGCCACCGAGGGAGCCCTTTGCACAATCTGTGAGATTGACAGGCTGCTCTGCAGCTTCAGGTTTAGTAACATATTTTGCCAAGTTTGCACAAAGTCTGCTTTGGCACATAAGCATGCACAATCCTGCAGCAGCCACTGAAAAAAAAAAAAATTTAGAAGCTCCAGGCCTCTACCCTTCCCAGGCTCATATATATATATATATATATATACACATATATATGTGCTTAACTTCATGTGCTTTGGTTCTGACATCTCCCGGAGCAGACTTGATATGAGCCTGGATATTCCTGGTCTGCCTAAAATTGTTTTGATGTCTGCAGCATTTTGCCTAATCAACACTTCAGATGCCATCCAGCTTGGAAGCTCTTCATGGCATGAGTGATCTTTAATGAATATATTTACTTTCTTCCTTTTTCTTTTTTTTTTTTTTTTTTGTGAGCTTGCATCTAATTCTGGCTCATTCCAAATTTTTACCATATATGGTCAAGGCTCATTTTCTGACCTTGCCAGAATGAAAAGTGAGGATTATATTAAAAAAAAAAAAAAAAAAAAAAAAGAATTATGGAAGGGAAACTTAGCAAGTTTCTTTGTGAATCCCTATTATTCCTAAGTCATGTTTTGCTATATGCAAAATCTCAAACTGGAGAAATGTTTACTTCTGTTCCCCTGGCATCATTTGTGCCCAGGGAATGGTCTAAGGAATCAATGTTGAGAACTGCATTCTTCCCTTGACCTCTTTCCTGTTTTCTGCTGCATGTCAGAAGTGCCACAAACGATGAACATCTTGGTTTAAACAATGTGCTTAGGAGATCTGAAGTTCAAATATGTGCTGCTCAGATTTCCAAAACTCTCTGAGGAGTATTTAGCTGCTGAGGAGTATTTGTCTCCTTGATTCCTGTCCTACAAGGGAGGGATAACAATAATATATCCCTCTTTCAAAGGGCTTAGAAGGTACCAGTGCTAAGTATTTTAATCCATTATGCAATCAGTTACCTATTTTTAGAATCTGAACCATTTTTAATGATCCCTTTACAATGAAAATATGCTTTTACTGAGGCTCACAAACTGAGCTGTTTAGAGCACTTAAGCCATAGGGAAGGGACCTATCGGGGTGTTTTCCTATAGGTTTTGTACAGGGTGATGTGCAGAGCAAAAAGATCAGAGTACTGCTGCAAGCCTCTTGCAGCTGAAGCAGTGAAATAGCTCTCGGTCTTTCATACTGAATAAAACCAGATGAAAGATGTTCTCGGTGCAGGCAGCAAACGAGCTCGGTTAACGATGCGTTTTGCTTCACTCCCCTTTCAGTAGGATTGTGTGCCCGCTGCCGGGACCGCCATGGAGAAGAGTGGGAACATTCAGCTGGAGATTCCTGACTTCAGCAACTCGGTGCTGAGCCACCTGAACCAGCTGCGCATGCAGGGCCGCCTGTGTGACATCGTGGTCAACGTGCAGGGACAGGCCTTCCGCGCGCACAAGGTGGTGCTGGCTGCCAGTTCGCCCTACTTCCGCGACCACATGTCCCTCAACGAAATGAGCACCGTGTCCATCTCTGTCATCAAGAACCCTTCTGTTTTTGAGCAGCTCCTCTCCTTTTGTTACACCGGGAGGATTTGCCTGCAGCTGGCTGACATCATAAGTTACCTAACGGCGGCCAGTTTCTTGCAAATGCAGCACATCATAGACAAGTGCACACAGATTCTTGAGGGAATTCACTTCAAAATTAACGTGGCGGAGGTGGAAGCAGAGTTGAGCCAGACCAGGACAAAGCATCAGGAGAGACCGCCGGAGTCCCACCGGGTGACACCAAATCTGAACCGCTCGTTGAGCCCCCGTCACAACACTCCGAAAGGGAGCCGTCTGGGCCAGGTGAGCACTGTGTTGGACATTCGGGAGCTCAGTCCCCCGGAGGAGTCCACCAGCCCCCAGATAATTGAGCAGAGCTCGGACGTGGAGAGCAGGGAGCCCATCCTGCGCATTAACAGAGCAGGACAGTGGTACGTGGAGACGGGCATGGGAGAGCGCGGGGGACGGCCTGATGACGACGTCCGGGTTCTGGGCGGCGTGCGCATTAAAACGGAGAACCTGGAGGAGTGGCTGGCAGCCGAGAATCAGCCGTCGGGAGAAGATGGGAGCAGCGCCGAGGAGGTCACGGCCATGGTGATCGACACTACAGGGCACGGATCGATGGGCCAAGAGACTTACACGTTAGGGTCCTCGGGGGCCAAGGTGGTCAGGCCAACCAGCAGTGAGATTGACAGGTGAGTTTCCTTTAACTTCTTTGCTGAGCTTGGCTCTAGGAGCAGATTGCAAAAGGTTTTTGCTTAACTGGTCTGGCCTTTCCTTATCATGTTCTCTTTGCATTTCATGTTGCTGTTGCACTGGAGGAATTTCTTTGTGGAGGGCTGTTTCTGATTCTAATGTGTTGGCTAGGTAATGATCAGATCCAGATCTCCAGACACAGCTTAGCTTGGGAAATGAGCTGTTACTGATGCATAGATCTGAATTTCTACCTCTGTCTTTCAGTTGAGGTAGGATTTTTGTCTAAAAAAAGCTGCTGTGGCTCAGCCACTGTAGATATTGTGCTCAGCATGGGAATTAATTAGGTCAGATACAGCATGCGTTATGCAAAGTATCATGGTAACGATGCCTTCTGGCCTGAAAATCTGCGGATTGTTCCATTTTAGAAACAAGCTGGACAGCAGCTGTAGGTCAAGAGATCTTCCTCCCAGTGGTTCAGGACAGCAGTGGGTCATGGGTTCACATCTTCTGAAGTGACTGAAGCGGGGAGCCCATTGGCCTCTGCTGTTGTGCTGATTTATGCAAAAGAGCAGAAAGCCTTTATTTGTAATGGACGATGCAATCTGTGTGCCGCCTCTCCATCCATCTGCTTCCCCTTCACTCCAGCATTTGTTCTCTTGCCCTTAGCTCCGACCAAAGAATGGGTCTGATGAAGTCCAAATCTGTGTTTGTGGGGTTTTGTACTTGTGGGATTGCCTTTCACATCTGCCTCTCCTCTAGCTCAGTTGCTCTAGTCCCATTGGGAACAGCAGCCAGGAAGCAGTGGATATTCCATCACTTGTTGCTTGATAAACCAATGTGTGATCTGTATTCTTTGGAATGATCTTGTGTGGCCCTTGGGACAGCAATCCTTTGCTAATTTCCTAATTCTTTTCCTTGGGCCAGTTAGCTTTGGGCACTGAGTGCAGTGTACCAAACAATATCCACTGTTCCCTACGTGGAGCCCATGGCATCCCTGCTGTGCTGCGCAGCTTCGCTCTGGTGAAGGGGAGGAAGGGGAGGGGGTCAATGGCGGGGCCCTTGGCAAACTAGTGTCTTCTGCTCTTGTACAATTTCTGAGACACTGGGCCCAGATCAGGGTACTTCCTTGCAACAGCAACCAAAAAAGCTCTTCTGTTATTGAACTAGAAGCCAAATGACTCAGTTTTATTTTTCAGATTTTAAGACTGATCCCACAGACCAGTATGACTTGGTTTTTCCTTTATACTTGCACTGTTCCGCATTCTGCCCGCTGTGTGTTAGCTGGTGAGGACAAAGAGATGCTATATAGGTGCCTCTGTTGCTCACCCATTGCTCTAAGCACCGCAGTGACCTGATGCCCATTAAAAACTCCGTTTACGCTCTTCCCCCACCCCACAGATTTAGCCCTTCTGGCAGCATGGTTGCTGTGACCGAGCGGTACAGATCAAAAAGCGAGTCTCCCGGGCGGATGGATGAGCCCAAGCAGCCCAGTTCCCAGGTAGGCAGCACGAGAAGTTTGCGAGTAAACGCTGGGGTTGAAGGTTAAGCTGACTCTTGTGATGCCGTACATAAATTTATATTTGCAAGCAAAACTGTCTGCAAAATAAGGACCTTTTATTATTGCCAAGTGTTTAGCTACTTACGCTCAGGATGTATGCTATCAGGGTATGGCTTAAAACTGATTTTGTCTGTCATTTGGGATCTCAGTCAGTTACCTGGAAAGTGTGAGGAGCTTCTCTTGTTGTCCAAGGGTACAAAATATCAATGTTCATTCTGGGCAGGCCACCAGCTCCTGAGGAGAAACCCCATTCACCTGCAGAGTTGGATCTGCCCAGGAAACACGGTCAGCAAAGGCCAGAGCTAGCGGCTTCACTGTTCACTGGCTTCTGTATAACGAGGGGTGACAAAATCTGAATCTGTCCATGCTAGTACCAAAACGTTCCCCACAGCCTCCATGTACTACACCAGGAAACCCTTTGGATGAACTGTTACCAGAACCCAGTGGGGTGTGGATTGAGCAGGGGTCTGTGTGCAGCGTAGCAGCTTTTTCAGCATAAAGTGACTCTGACTTACACCTTTGCCTTCTTGGGACACGGTTTTGGGGTAGGAGGGAGAGAGTTGCAGACGTGCAGCTGAACAGTGGTGAGTGAAGTGAGTCCGGTGGCATAATCATTTTGGTATCATTTGTTCTTGCACACAGCCAGCGTTGCACTGCTGCTGTGCTGCAAATGCTTCCCATGCCACAGCTGCAGACTGACCCTGTGTCCCTGACACATTAGGCAATAATGAAATCCTTAATGAGTTCTTAATGAAATGACTTTGCTGGGAGCAGCTGAGGAGTTACCAGCTAGCTTGGACTTTGAGTAAGACCAAATTAATTGAAAAAACACCCCACATTTTCTGCCTGCTTTGTAATCAATTTGACTTTTAAAAAAAAAAAAAGGAAAAAGAAGAGATGCATTTTCCTTCAAACATTGTTGAAAACTTTTGTGTCCTCAGAATGCATCTGGAAAATTTCAGGTCAAACTAATCCTGCAGGGCAAATGCAACATGCAAAACAATTTTAGTTTTAAGTATGGAAAAGCTGCTGTTATTTCTCCATAGTGAAATGGCCTCAAGCTTAGAGCTGTAGGTTTCCACTTACATGGGAAAGTATCATTGTCTTCCACTCTCCTGGTGTTGCCATATTTATGCTATAAATAGAGCCTCCTGGTAATCCCTGCCTGGTGGCAGAAGTGGAATGGAAAGTACCACAGCTTTGTTATCATATTTAGTCCTAAGCAGCTTACCATTGCTCCTACAGTCAGATTTCATGGCTTCTGGCATGAAAGGCTGTTAGCCTGTTGCTCAGTCCAGTTGCTGCTGGAGCAGTGCTCCTATGCTTATACTGGTTGCTTGTCTCCATTTGGCATCATAGTTTAAGACTAGAGCTATGAATTTGGCACCATCCATGAGAGGAGGCATCCAGGAGGATGTCTTTTTGCATCACTTCTGACTCTGATTTCTGTCTGTGAAGAGCAGGGCATGTCACTGTCCCTGAGCGTGTGGTTGGGAGCTGCTTTTCTTTCTGGCTTCAGCAGATATTGAGGTTCCTGCTAGTCCTTGCAGTGAGACTTGTCCGTGCCACAGATTCCTCCCTACAAAACAGTGGAGATGGTATTGATTTCATAACATTTAGCCAAGCCTGATTCACTGTAAACCTAGAGTGTTTCCCATGTAAATTATGGTTCATTCTGCTTTCACTTTACAGTAAGTTTGCCAATTCACGTTAAAAGAAAAAAAAAGTAAATAAAACAGAAAACAGTGTATTGTATTTTAATTACATTGGTCTAAGATTAAAAAAAAAAATGATAATAATGAGCATTGATACGTTTGATCCAGAACTCAATCAGTGAGTAAGTGCCCTTCTTGCAAGGGTTGTGTTTTCTCTCCCAGCTGTAGTGAGTGACTTGGCAGAAGGGGCAGCCAGAGCAGAGGTTTCTAGTTGATTGCTCATTTGTCTCCAGCCCCAGGGCTCCAATTAAGCACTTAAATGTGTGCTTGAGGTTGAGGATATTAGTGCTGCTGATTTCTAGGTTTGGCACACGCTTCACTGCTCGCCTGGGTTGGGGCCTAGCAGAGGAAGAAACAGATCTTCTTTCTTCTCATATATATTTATTTTGTAAGCTGCCTGATCTGTAAATCTCAGTTTCCCTCACAGGGGGAGGAATCGGCCTTGATTGGAGTGAGCGGCTATGTGGAGTATCTCCGGGAGCAGGAAGTTTCGGAGCGCTGGTTCCGCTACAACCCCCGGCTCACTTGCATTTACTGCGCCAAATCCTTCAACCAGAAAGGCAGCCTGGACCGGCACATGCGTCTCCATATGGGCATCACCCCTTTCGTCTGCCGCATGTGCGGGAAGAAGTACACGCGCAAGGATCAGCTGGAGTACCACATCCGCAAGCACACAGGCAACAAGCCGTTTCACTGCCACGTCTGCGGCAAAAGCTTCCCTTTCCAGGCCATCCTCAACCAGCACTTTCGCAAGAACCACCCGGGCTGTCTGCCTCTGGAGGGGCCCCACAGCATTTCCCCCGAGACCACCGTCACGTCTCGGGGGCAGGCGGAGGAAGAGTCTCCCCCTCAGGAGGAAGCGGTGGCCGTGGGAGAGACAGCGCAGGGATCCGTGTCCACGACTGGGCCCGACTGAAGTGCGGCTGCAGAGCGGGGAGAAAGGATTGTCTTCCCGGTTCAGCTCTAAAGTGTCAGCACCAACCTGGCAGGCTGGTACTGTGATAGTGCAATGCCACCACTGGACAGAAAGAAGCTCCCAAAATGTTGCCAAAATAGAAGAATCTTTTCTCTCTCTTTCTCTCTCTCTCACACACCCGCACACACACACACACACATAGAGTGTTAACAGTTTTTCTCCCTTCTTTTTCATCCTCTTGGGGAAAAACGAAGCAACTGTGTCAATCAACTTCTGATTCAGGGATCGACAGGATTTTAAATATTTTTAATACGCGGCAGTGACCCAGGACAACAGTCATTTTTACTTCTCCACAGCGCTGTGGCCAGCAGCCGGGTGCTGCTGGTGCTGTTGGCTCCTCGCCATGCCGAGCCCCAAGCCTCGCGTGGGGCCTCCCTCGCCCTACCTGCTGCTCCGTCTCGATGGGGGAGCAGGGGCAAGATGCAGTTGCCTTTCACCTTTTCCCAGGTGGTTGCCACGTTAAAAGAAACAAGAAGACTGTCCTGGTGGAGCCTGCCTTGCCTGAGTGTATTCATCCCTGTTTTTTTTTTTGTTGTTGTTGTTGTTTTTTTTCCCGGTTTGTCTCTTTTTACATTTCTTAAACCGTTATCTTAGGGCTTTTGGCTTGCCCTTTCCAGGCGTGTGGCCTCCTGCCCCTTGTTACAAAGTGGGCTTTAAAGCAGTGTTCTAGATTTCAGCAACATCTGAAGCACTTAGGCTACTGTACGTGAAATTTAGCAGCTATGAGGTTCATATTAGACTCTGATGTGCTGGGGAAGGGTTTTGTGGAGGGGTGCCGATCGGGATAGCACAGAGCTCTCTGCCTTCGTGAGTGGCGCGGTGCCGTGCTTTGAACGCTGCCAAGCATTAGCAAGAGGTTTCTGGACTGGCTGAGTTGCTGAGGTAGAGGCTGGCTACCAAAGTCGTCCTTCACTCCTGCCTCTATGCGCACTTACCTTTTGTAACAGCAATATGGTATACTGAAATACTATAATCCCAGCAAAGCAATCATGGGTGGTTGCTTTTAACCATGTTTCTACAAACTAGTTTGATAACTTTTTTTTATCAATGAGATACAAAAGTAAGAGAAAATCCTACTTTATTTCCTCGTAATAGTTCAGGAAACTTAAAGTTAATGGTTCCTAGAGCAATCGCAACTCTTCCCTTGCATGGACTTAAACTTTTATATTCTAAGGCGCTCTGATGTTTAGAGCAAGTTTAGCAAACCCCGAGAGAGATGCCTGCGTTGTGTGTTGTGGGTGTTTGCACGTGCTTACGTGTTTCATAACCGGAAACGCATGGGACAGGTAGATAAGTGCAAATATCTTGACATCTTTTGAAGAAGTCTTTTAAAAATATGCAATATTTTAAGAGTTTTCTTTGTTTCTGATGCTGGGTTGTTTATAATGGAGTTGGGGAAATGAACTACAGGTTGTGCAGACTGGACCTGGGAGGGGACGTGTAGTTGAAGGAATTTCCTTGAGGCCATGTAACATGTAAATAAGAAAGGATGAAGTTCTGCGCTGATGGGAGGAACAGTGAGACATTAAAAAAGTGCATTTCATTTTGCTTTGACAAAGCAACCTGGTCAAGTGGTTGGAGTGGGGACCCTGGCAGGCAGTTGACTTAATAAGTGAAAATGCAGCTTGTCCTGCTGCCTGGCTGCACCCTTTGGGACACAGGTAAACCCTCCAGGTCTCACTCCTCTGACTTGCAAATTGGGACTAATGGTTGTTTTCAGAGAAGGGTGAATTATTCTTACCTCGCTTCCATTCTGTGCGAGCGAAGGGTCTCACTGCTCCTTCCAGTTCCCTCTCGGGATGCAGACGTGGCTCGAGCGCCCGTTTGCGCGGGGAAGGGAGGGCTCAGCACTGGCGTCCGCACAGGCGGGATGCGCTCTGCGGAGAGGAGCCTTTGCAGCGTCTGAGGAGGATCCCTGCAAAGCACAATTTTGTGGATAGTTACAAATTGGAAAACTGATGTATCATCTTCGTTTTCCTTCTGTCCCTTTCTCCTCTCCTGCCAAGTGCGTCGTCGCATGGTGAATGAGGTGGTGAGCGGGCACACGAGGGACCAGCCGTGTTCGGCTTCCTGCCGAAGGTCAAACAGAATCGTACAGAAACAGTAAGGTTGCCAGAGGGCAGTCGTGGAAGATGGGAAATGAGAGGGTGGCTAAGGTAGGTTTCATTGCAATCAAGGTTTGGGGAGGAAGGGAGGTATGCAGAGTATGCTGCTTTAGTCATAGCTTTCGAAGTTACCAAAAATCAAAAAGAAAAAAAAAGTTAAAAACTTTGAAATCGTATCCTGTTCACACTAGAGAGCATCAAAAGTTACTTTAGTTACTTAAAAGATTTTTAAGTGTTTTAAAGTAGAACTTTTAAAAGATACTACCAAACTATAAAAACATAAAATTATTTATATACATATATTATATATAAATATAGTGGGAAAGTTTCCCTGCTGAGCTTGCTGTGAAGAGAAGGGTGAAGGTGCAGTAACTGCTTTACAAGCAAAATATTTCTGAAACAGATGGCAACCGAACCATCAAGGCTGAGTGATGAAGGGCTGATGTGAAATGCTGAATGCCTTATTTGTATGGCATAGCTGTGCGTTACTTCAATAGAGTTTTTGTTTTACTGTATTGATACTGTGAACAGAGGAGCATCCTAGCAGTCCAGGAGGAGATCGACGTGTCCTTCCTTACTGATTCACTACTTCTTATTGGCCTGGTGGAAAAACATGAAATTGTTCTTTTATATTGTTCTAGGCTAGTCAGAAAACAAAGGGAGTTAAAAAAAAAAAAAAAAAAAAAAAAAAAAGGTTGTG
>JAUBNY010001054.1:804015-839267 GCA_032275445.1 Crypturellus soui
TGATTTCAACTGTGATTAAAGGAGGGTGTGAGGAGAAATCTATTGTATTTTAATACCTCTCTACTTAACATTTCTGCCAGCTTCAGAGTTAGGACTCACTCACCAATTTGTTTCCTGCCTCAGGCAAGAGTGGAAACGTAACCAGTTCTTACAGCTCCTTTAGTGGGAGCGGAACATGTTTCTCTGCTCTTTGCTGTCGCAGCGAAACCTTCTGAATGTGAAGTGTTGTAGTTATGGCCTTGAGCCTGCAGAGAGCCCTGGTGGCAGCGGGAAGGGAACATTTCCCCATCCCTGCCCTGTTGCCCAGGAATAGCTGTGAAAATAGCACGAACCGAGCCGCTACGGTGCCACTGCGGCAGGGAGAAGCTGCCTCTCCTCCCTTCAGCGGGAGGGCGGCCACAGCAAAGCTGGGGGAAAAGCAGAAAGCCCCACTGCCCTTCTGCAAGGGGAGTATGTGGCCAAACTCCCCTGCGAAGCTTCTTAACAGGGTGCTGCCCTAGAAGTTCATTTTCAAACGCCCCTTGCCAGCACCTCCTAGCATCAGGTTCAGTCCTTTGACTTAACCCAGATCTTTGCTAACGTCTCTTCAAGCTGTGATTTGTGCATAATTTAACTTTCAGAAGCTTGGATGGCTGACAGCAGGATAAACGAGAAGTGCTTTGTGTCTCTGAGTCTTAGATGTCGCTGTGGTTGGTAGTGATGGGCTCTGTTGCCAGCTGACTGCTATTCAGAGCTGGGAGTACATTTGGAACAAGCCTCAGTCTTGTTGAAAAGCGTAGCAGAGGCAGGCACGATTGGGAAGGCGCTGAGCCAGGATTTCAGCCCTCTTCAACATCAAGGGGAAAATAAATGACAAGACAGATCTCTGCTTGTCCTGCTCTTGGTCAGTGACAACAGGTGACTTTGTTTTCTGGGGCAGGTAGTCCCATGCCTCTCACAGCACTAATTTCACTTAATTTGATGCCTGGTTTGGTGAATAATCCTAAGCAGTCTGATCCTCGAGCAGAGTCATGCTGTCTTCTTTGGGTGATTCCATCCTAAGCATCCTCTTGCCAGAGCGGTGTTGTAGCTTTTATTTGCTGCTGACTTCGTCTTTCCTGCAGAAGCTAATGTATTAAACGAAAAGACAAGTGAAAAGATGCAGTCTGTAGCTTGCAAGATAGACTGAGTCACAGGTTTAACTCTTAAACCTATTATTTAATCTTTTTAAAAATTTGCAGTTTAATGCATGACATGCCTGCTAATTTAACCAAACAGTTCGTGCATCCGAGCGCTTATTCAGATTAATGATGTTAAATGCTTTTCCTACTTCACCAGAAATACTTTTTTGGGGGTGGGAGAAGCCAAGGGGCTGTGATGCACTGCACTTCTGACTCTGCAATGGTCTGAGCTCCAAGTTGCCCATGGGAGGGTGTCCTGGGAGCTCAGAACTGAGGCTTGAAGCCAGGAGATCTTGATGCTTTCAGCAGAGCTGCCGTTGGTTGCCAGTGACCGGTCTGCTGTTCTGTAACGTGTTGCTAGCAGTGCTCCAGGGTGTTGGATCCATGCGTGGGGGTTTGACGTCTTCGGTGGAAGGTCCAACAGATGAGCTAAGAATCTTTGTTTTAATCATTGGCATTCAAAGGATATTTTGATATGCAAAACATACATATATGTATGTACATGGAATATATGTATGTATGTATGTACATATATATATATAGATTTGTAACCAAATAAAAGCTAGAACTATGCAGACCCCACTGGCTGCTCTTTGCAAGCAATGCCTCCTAGAGCATTTTTCAAATATTTCAAAGTAGATTTGCAGCTTTTTAGGAAGAAAAGGAGAAGTGCAGCAGGCCAGAGTTTTACTGCAATTAGTGTAATTTAGAAGCCTAAATTATTCCTAATCTGGAGCTTGCTCATAGTAAGTAGGTAATAAAATTACCTAAAGAGTCCTATTGTCTCTGAAATATCTCCAAAGGTTTGGTATTTTTGCTGAAAAAATTTATTTTGAAAATCATGTACAGAGATACAGAAAATACAGAGGCTGGGACTAGGAGAGATGGTGCTGTGGTGTTTGGGATGCTAGCTAAAAGAGAAGCAGAATCAATAATTTGGGTGTTTGAAGAGGAAGCTGACTGCAAGCATGGTGGTTTTGGACAGAGTATTGTGTTGGCTTCAGGGCATCTGGCTGCTCGTGAAAGTCCTTGTCACTGAGACGGAGACTGAGATGGAAGCGTAACTGGGCTCAATACTGATCCCAGTGGAATTACCGGGAATCTTCCCGCTGACTCTGATGGTACTAGAGCTGGACAAGCTTGGTGTGATTTCTACCATTCTTTTTGTGTCAGATCTGATCTTTTAAGTCTAACTAAAACATGTGCAACTGTAATCTTAGGTTATCTGTTTGACTTCTAAATCCTGAGACTGTAGAAAATTCAGGTTTCCTGTAATGTTATCCTCATCCTAACTGTGAACAAGTTACTACTGCTTCTTATAATTTATTGTCTTTCTGTTCTTAAAAGTCTGTGTGATCCAGCCGTTTACCAGTTTCACCTTCCAGTGCTTCATTAGCTTTTATGCACAGGGAATTGTTGCAATGGATATGTTTAACCTGCTAGTTGGAAGAGTAGAAGCCTTCGAGGATTGACTTTTGCTTCCTCTAGCTGTCATTAGGGAGTGCACACACACATACCTGTATATACATATATATGTATACATATATAAAGTCTTTCAATATAAACTCATTTAGCATTATTATTATTATTATTTAATTTATATTTTAATCCAGTTGTAAACCAAAGTATTACAGCTTGAGAAATGTTGTGTCTTTGAAATAGGAGGAACCTTTTTAGACAGGAGTTCTGAAAGATCTCAGTTGATAAAAATACAGATATAAATAAGTCCTAAGCACTTGGGCTAGTGAATCTTAGAGATTTGCAACCTCAGAAGGATTTAAGAGGTGGAAGGTTAAGTTTGATTGTGAGGAAACAGTGTGGATTACTATTTTAAAATACTGTTTATCTTTTTCTCATCCGCTATAACTTGGTATTGCAGAAATTGCTACAAAGAGCAGTATAAAGGTGAGGTGCCTCACCTGGGACTGCCTGAGAGATGGTTAGAGCTAACAGGGTGATGTTAGGTAGCACTGTTTGCTGTTGTCATCATCTGTGCTACTTTTATTCACAGCTCTTCATTCTGGTGCTGTGTTGTTTGCTGAATGCAGCTCAGGGCGTAGTGGCTTGTCAAGGGACCCTGCCAGGACTTTGCTGGTTGAATACTTTTCCCAGAGAATCGCTTGGGCTTCTCCGCGCATCCCTCTTAGCTTGCTCTGGTTTTGCCTGTGGCACCTAATCAAGGTTGGAGCTGGAAGGTCTTTGAGTAGAGCTGCTGCTGGAGCAGGTACTGCTGGCCTTTGGTCTGTGCTATCAGTGTGATGAAAGCGAGAGGTCCATAAGGGAGTTTTCAGGGCCTTCTCTAGGGTCTTAAATGGCCTTAAAGTATATAAAAGTGGTCTTTGCTATGTGAAATAATGGCTTGAAAATTGCAACATACTTCATGATATTTAGCTGCAAGAAAACAAGTCTGTTCTGACAAAACTTCTAAAAATAAAAAGGGAGAAAACAGCAAACAGATTGTTGTTTGGTAGACCCGGGACCAAGAGAGAGGAGGCCACAGGAATTCTTCTAATATATCTGATGTCTAATTTACACTTTCAGAAGACAGCCCTTTGCTATTTAATTTACTGATGCCTAGAGGTGTATTTTTTATTTTAGCAATCTAGGTAGAGGTGGATGTTCCGCTGTCACAGCTGGAAAGAGGAAATGGGTTCAAAGAAAAAATATTGCTGATTTTTGTGTCCAGGGGAATAAACTGTCTTTCCAAGGAATTAACAAATGCTATGCACAAACGCAGCTCAACCCATCTCCTGCTGACTTGGCAGCAGCTGTGCTTTTTACTCTTCTGTTTAGCCCATACTCTAGAGGCTCTTTTTATAAAAGCCTCCTCGTGTCTCTGTTATTTAGCAGAGTGAGCATCCACCCACCTTTGCTGACCACAAAGGTTCATTTAATGCTCTCCAGCAGCAGTGCTGAGAGCTGTGTGGATGTATAGAAAAGTCATCCCTTACCAAAGGATCATCCATCATAGCCTTAGTGAAACTTGGATTTGATGAGGAAAGGAATTCCTCATTTGAGACCTCGCCTGCTAACTAAATGGGCAGAAAAGAGACAAATGGCTGAGAAAGTACTGTATATGTGCAATTTCTTTCATTTCTATTCAAATATCTTTTAAGTATGACCTTTTTAACAAAAAGGTAGCTGATTTCATGTAAAATTGGCCAAACTGATTTATTGTTTTAAGTAACCCTTGATGCAGTACGCTGTATCCGGTGACTCTTGGATGTTTAGTAGATTGGTGAAGATACCCAAGCAGGAAGCTTCGGGTAAGAGGTTTGTAATGCATGGCTATGGGTATCTCTTCTTAAAAGGACCATAGCCATTTTTGATGGCTTTGGAGCATTGACCAAAAATATTTATTTTGTTTTAAAGCTTTAATTCTTTTCATAAAAATGCTGAAAAAATATAGATTTCTCCCCCCTGCACGCACACACCCGCAAGTTACCTTTCCATTGGGCAGAGCAGTTTGCAGTCTGTGATCCAAGAACCCTTGTAAAGGATGTGTAGTGGAAGGCAGCTCTGAAGAATCAGCGTGCTGTCAAGAGTTGCTCTGCTCTTTGGGTTGCTCTTTGCTCTTGAGATGCGTAGGACGGTAACGTACTCACAGAAAGGACTTGGACTGGCTCTTGTATGCCCTGTACCAGCACGGTTATCTGTCTCACATGTCTTCTCTGTTTGCCTTTACATATTGCCCTGCCTATGTGGTTACCCAGCACGCCTGCCCTTTGCAAAGGAAGACTCGTCCTGCAGGTGTCCTTTCTGCATGGGGCCGTTTGTCTCCATGAAGAAAGAGCTGGTGTCTGGCTGCTGTCTGGCAGGCTGAGAGCTTTTTGGTGAGTAGTGACATGAGAAAAAGGGGACACTTTTCACTGTAATAGATATATTGCCTACAGTGAGGGACAGAGCTTAGGTGTGTGGTTTTCTTCTCTGTCAGAGGGAAGCTATCATATCTGCTGGGAAAGGAAATGCAGCAAGTGTTAGCCTGGGTCCTGAAGCTGTGCCAGGGTGCTCAGAAGTGAGGTCTTGATTTGACAGGTTAGAGGGAGGCAGTCCAGTGTCCGGTAAACCAGGACTGGCCAGAGTCCTGTGGAGAAAGGATCGTTACAGCCTCTCCTTGCCCTTCTGCTCCCTGCAAAGTGTCATTGGCCCTGTTCCTCGTGCAGAGCTCTGTAAAGCTGAGCCCAAGCTGCTTTCTTCCAAGCTGCTGGAGAGCGGCAGTTCCTCCGGCACGTGCGCGGCTCACCTGCGAGCGTGGGATTTCTTTAGACAGCCTGTGACACGCCGTCTGTTTCTTTCCAGCTCAAGCTGCTTGCAGCAACAGGGAGATGTGCAAAGCTCAGCCAGGAATAGCAAGCGCGGGCGGCGAGGGCACCGCGGGGAGGTGACGCTGGCTGCAGTACCAAGAGGCTCCTCTGCTTTCCGCACGGGAAACCAAAGGGAAGGGTTGGGCAGGGTAGGAGTAAGTGACCCACCAGCACAGCCCCGTGGGAAGGATTTGTGCACGTGTCTAACGCGTTGTGCATGCCGTGGAGTGGCAAGCACTCATTTTAGGAGCTCTGCATGTTTTGGAGTACACAGGGAACGCAGCTGTCCTGAAGGGCAGGGAGGCCAGGCCTGTCCCAGCCATGCTCAGCAGGTCACAAGTGCTGGGAAGGACATAGCTCATACTGCAGCTTTGCTACCTAGATTTCTAAAACTTCCTTGGGAGAAACATTGGAATGGCAAATGAAGGCTGGAAATAAGTAGTACTAGATAGATTAAGAGGTGCCATTTTTGAATGTTGCATTTTCTATCATGTGTTTAAGCTTTTGAAGACATTTTAAAGACTGTTTCATTTCTGTACTGATTCTCTCCTTTATGTCATTCCCTCTGTTTAAAATCAATGGCCAAGGGCTGGGTGCAGAGATGGAGTTTTCTGACTGAACATGAGGAAAAACTTCTTTCCTGCGAGGGTGACAGGGCACTGGAACAGGCTGTGGAGAGAGGTGGTGGAGTCTCCTTTCTGGAGATCTTCAAAATCTGCCTGGATGCCACCCTGTGCCACCTTCTCTAGGTGTCCCTGCTTGAGCAGGGGCTTGGACTAGATCTCCAAAGGTCCCCTCCAACCTCAACCATTTTGTGATTCTGTGATGGAGTCAGGCTCTTCTCAGAGGTGCCCAGTGCAAGGATGTGATGCAGGGAAATTCCCATTAGGGATTAAGAGAATATTTGTCCCAGAAAGGCAGTCCAGTGTTGGAAGGGCTTGACCAGAGAGGTTACACAGTGTCCGTCCTGGATGATGCTCAGCAGGTCACTGGGCAGAGCCCTGTGCAAGCTGCTCCGGGGCAGCCGTGGCCCGAGGAAGGAGGCCGGGGGTCCCTGTCCTTCCTCCCGGAAATACTCCATGCACCTCTGTCCTGCCAGGAGAATATAAAATACTTCACAGTCGTATTGCTGTACTGCATTCAGGGGCCAAGGGATAGAGAGTCTTGCCCTACTCGTGGACTTTTCGTTGTGATTTTATTTTCTACTTTCTTGGTGATTGATCCACACAACGGCATCGTGTCCACAATGGTCTGCAGGAGCCAGTCTGCTCCCCAGCTGTGAGCGCAGCAAGCAGCTCTGTAGCTGGCTTACACTAAACCAAGCTGTAGTTTTGTTAGAGTTTCTTAGAATTATCATGTAGAAAGAGGCAGCTTTAATGGGCTTCCTAGTTCTTATTAGTTAAGCTTTTAAAAAATATTCAGGTATCTTTTTAATACTGCTGTGTAACTTCTGTGTTTAATCTGACATATTCTAATTTGATATATTATTTTTTCTGCATGTCTAAGACCATACGTAAAAAATCAATGCATTTTTTCCAGATTGTCAGTTATATTAAGCCTCCAGCTTTACTTACATTGTGTAAATGTACTTAACCCTCTTCCCCTCAGACCTCTGGTTAAATGTCGTCATTATTTTTATGTTGCGGCAAACCTTATTTATTTAAACCTTCCTCTTGTGTTTGCAGTCAGACCCAGTACCATTGGCTGTGGCCCAAGAAACTGTGAAACTAATTAGGAACTAAAAATGAAGCTATGGTGGTTACGTTTACTACTGGTTGTAAAATACAGAAACTAACAGCGTTCGTTAGAAGAGGGGAGGGGAAATAAAAGAAAGAGTTGAAATCACTCAATGCAGGCAGAGAAGGGGCACGGAGGACGGCTGAAGCTCTGGATGGGGAACTTCCAGGGGATGTTTTAACCTGCCTGCGTTGCTCCGCTGCCTCCCATCCCCTCCCCTTCGAAAGCGGTGTCCCAGGCCCAAGACGCTGGGTCGGGGGTCCCTTGTTTCCGGATGCGTCTAGGGCAGGGGATGGGCCTGGGACTCCGGGCTCCCATAGCACCGTTTTTGTAGAGTTTACGTATCTGAAGAAACTCCACGGATAACTGTGAAGCTTTTGTGTTCGCTGCGTGCAAAGGGGCAACTGAGCGTGCCCGGGGGCCTGGCGGGGTGAGGAGCGTGGGGCAGCAGGGCAGGCGCCGCGTTACGGCTGGGCACTTGGCCTCCTGCTTGCACCTGGGCAGCCACTTCTCCAACCAAGCCTGGCTGGTTTTTTTTCTTCTTTTTTTTCCCCCTTTCTTTCTTTTTCTTTCTTTTTTCTTTTTCTTTAATAAAAAAAAAGAAAAAAGAAAAAGAAAAAAAGGAAAGAAAAAGAAAAAAATGCATCTTTCTCCTGTGCTTGTGCCTACAAAGTGGCTCACAAGCAGGTCTCCTTTCCCTGGTTTCACCCCTATTTTCCCTGTATGACACTGTGAATGACACAAATAGCGCTTTTTTTTTTTTTTTAATGTTTCCATTAGAATTGCTCAGAGCACGCACGCCATCCTTGGCAGTCGCGTGGGGACACTGCGAGAGTACAGTGACACCCGAACCCTGCCAGGACTGCGTATGGACGTGGTGAACCACGAGTGGCTTTGTCAAGTGATTGCTAATTGAATCTGATTTTGTAAGAAACTAAGCTGACAATCAATTTCTAAAATATTAGAGCCTCTTAGAGGGAATAGTCAAGTACATCTTTAAAAGATTTAACTGGGATGACTTTCTTTAATAAAGAGCACAGGATTTTTCCTTTCTTCTTTTGAGCGCTCGCTCCAGAAAGCGAGTTGCAGGAAGCAGCAGCAGATTCCTGGGACAGTAACTACCTCTCTCTCTGGGAGTGTTGAGGTGGCCACGCTACACACTCTATCAGCAAAGCTTTCACTTAAAACAGGTTTGTTTTTCCTTACCTCGGTGTTTGAGAAATGCAGGTCTGCTCTGTAAAGCAGCTCTATAGAAATGGCATCTGTCGGCAGTGGGGGGATCCTCGCCCGCCGCCCCTGCTTCCTCGGAGCTGCGCGCCGGGTTTGCTCCTGCGCCGTTTCGTCTCAAACTGTCCTGCGGGCCGCGGTCGGAGCTGGGATACCCAGGCCAAACTTCCTGCCGGGGGTTCAGCGGCCAGTTGGGGAGGGCGAGGGGAGACTCTGGCTCCCTCCTGCCTTCAAGAGAGCAGGCAGCAGTGAAAAGCAATAACAATACACAACAAAAAAAAATTGTGTGTCAGTCATTTGTCAGCAGATCTGACTCTGAATACATGTGTATTTATACACTTATATAAGTATAAAGGTGTAAATACAGATATATGCACACATACAGGGGCCAGATCTGTCTTGTGAAAAGGTGCCATGTGTTTTTTTTTTTTTTTGTAAACAGAGTCCCTTTCCAAACTAGAACAGCACTTTAAATAGGTTCCTCTTAAAAAAAAAAAAAAAAAAAAAAAAAAAAGGAAAAAAAAAAAAGAAAACCTTTACTGAAGGAATGCACTTTAAATCATAAGCTGAGTACGGCTGGGGACAGCCGTACCCACGGGAGGCTTGTCAGGAGCCGGCACCGAGGCGGGCCGGGGCTGGCGGTGTTCCCGCTGCGGCCGGGAGCGGGAGTGCAGCTCTCTCTCCGGCCGCGGCCTCCGCTCCACACTACGGCCGGCAGCGGCCCCGCAGGAGCAGCCCGTGCTGACCCAGCGGCACGCTGGTGAAAGGGGGCACGAGCCGCCCTTGCCTGGAAGGGGTATCGAATCCCCAGCTGTAATAGGTCAAAGTTGCACCCGCTTACGACACAGCAGACACGCGCTGACGTGCAGCAGGCTGAGCTGAGGCTGCAGGAGCGGGGCCTTGGGGCCGGTGTTGCTGCGTGGGGGGTTTCCCACAGTGGCCACAGAGCCCCAGTCAGTTCAGTATTAAAAATAAACTAAAAAATAAATAAATAAAAACAAGGTTTTCTCTGTCCCATGTTGACTCTGTTCTGGACTGGTTTACAGAGTAACTATATAACAAAAATTGTGCTGTCACCTTCTACTGTTGACTTACAAATCAAACATTTTAGGATGCATGTCCTAACACCCAAGACTTATTTTTCACAGTTAAGAAATTTCCTGCTGTACTAATTTCTTTTTTATTTTTGGTTGCAATCCTTTCTCAAAAAAAAAATTCCAACAAAGTCAGTATTCACACTTCGCCTGCAGTAGGTTGAAGTGTGATCCTGCTGTGTGTAACTTATGGATAACAGACTGTTCTTAAATGATTTTTACAAGCTGTTCCCAAGCTGGACCTCTAGCTTTTCTTCCCTTTTCCGGTGAGGTGGCAGGTACAAGCTCGTGGGAAGGCTACACTTTTGGCTGGCCGCATGCAGTGAGGGCCGGCGTTGCTGGAGGGGAGCAGGTAGCGAAGGTAAGAGAAGCAGCATTGCGGAAGGGGGAAGAAAACACAGGTAGAGGGGATTGTACAATTGCATTTAAAGGAGTTTAGCAAAAAGTGCTCTCGTTGGACAGCTTTAAGAACAATGTGAATGAAAACTTAGCAACTTGGTTAGGAATCTTTGAAAATTCTATAAATGTATACTTGAAATTGTTTGTATTAAAAACAAATCGCATTTTCTTCTTTCTTTTAACACTGTGTAAAAGAACATTATGCATGTGAGTGGTTTGAGAATTAAATGGTTTAATACTCAGCTCCTTGTCTGCCTCTGAGGTCCTTTCTCGCAGTGCAAGAGCTTTGAACTGCTCCAGTGGCGCAGGGGAGGGCAGCAGCCATGAGAAAGCCTCATCCCTGCTTTGTACAACCCTTCACTACCATAAGCTCAAAACAGAGGAGAGTCAAGGCTGCTTCAAGCTGCTTTTTTATTGTCATAGATGACTTTCCTTCTTTTTCTATGGGTTCTGTTGTCCCACCACTGTCCCTGGAGTGGCAAAACCATCCTCCTCGCTGCAGACCAAGCAGCCCCTTCCTGCTGCTGTGGCAGGGTTGGCCTGGCTGCCCCATAAAGCATTTGGGTTCAGGGTGCTCCTACCTTGGGCCATCTTGGCATTTCCTCACCCTCCTGTGTCTCTACACTATAGCTGGAGGAGTAGAGATGAGAACACAGCTGCTACAGGAGGAGATGCTACATTTCTGGAGCTACGAAAGGCAGTAAGGAAGCAGAATGTGTTATCCTGCAAGAAAAGCAGCAGTAGCAGAGGTGAGCAACAGAAGACGACGAGGAGAGGAAGAGCTGCTTTTTGAAGCCTTAATCATCTCCAGAATGACTCCCCACCCTACTCTCTTCTCCCAGGGCTTCACCTTCTATAGAACAGCTTCCTCCGGAGATGTTACTCCAGCCCAGCATGCCAGTAGGCATGATATTCAAGAGACTCAGCATCAACTCTCTTGTGTGTTTAGGGGAGTGATCACAAGGGCATGCAATACAACAGAGCTGCCTTGCCAAGACCCAACTGTGCTGCACTTGCAGGACCGCAAGCTGCTCAGCTCTTCCTGTTGCAGAACAGGGCAAGGAGAGACAGCACTGCACCCCTCTGCCTGCCCCAACACCACCGACAACAGCAATGGGACCATGTAGCATTTCATGCTACTTCTCCCACAGACTTGCACTTTGCACTTGGCTGCCTCTCTGCTTGATTTGCTGTGGTAATCACTGCCTTGAAGGAGGTGGTGATTTTTTTTTTTTTTTAAAGAAGGACTTGTTTACTGGTCCTAGGAAAGCTGGAGAGTAGATCACTCAGTGAGTGTCATTGGCTGACACTGTAGCATCTGTCTGTACACATCTGTACCCTACACCACTGCCACCACCCAGAGAGGACACTGCTTTCAGTTAAAACAAAAAAAAAAACAAAAACAAAACCCCACTGTCCTAAATTCAGACGTCACCGAGGAATGCTCACCACATTCACTTCTGCATCCTGAAGCCAGCTCTGTCAGAGGTCCTTCCTATAGCAGTATAGCTACCTGAGGGCGGAACAGAGCATGCTTCAGCTCTAGGAGTAATCTTATAGATAAAATGTATTTAAGTATAGTGTTAATTTACATATAGGAGAGCACAGTGCCTTTTGGAGCCACGGGGACAGTTACAGCTCTGCATTATCTTTGTTGTGCGTTGCCATGTTTCAGAGATACCCCTAAGTACATTAACTTGACTATGAAACTAGTTTGAAGAGTGCCACTGAGAGTTGCACACCCTTGGCCAAGAAGTGCTTTTGCTAGTGACTAATCAGCATGTAAACATGTCAGACATCAGTGCTGCTGGCAAGAAGGACAAGGATGGTTTGCAGCTCTTCCACCTGCCAGCTCTTCAGTGCAGAACTACATGAAAACTTTTTTCAGCACAGCTGGTAGGTACCATCTGACAGTCACTATTCCACCAGCCTCTACAGCACAATTAATTGTTCTGCAGGGATTGGGGAGTGCAGAGAAGGGCTCCTTCATTCAAAAAGGGAAGTTATAATAGGTCCAGGAAATGGCTTAGTAAGGAGAAAACAGTCCAGAGTGGTTTGTTACATACAGATGTACAGATTTTAATGGACCAGGTGATCAGTGTTACAGGTTGAGGCCTGAAGGGGGGGAGAGGTTGGATACAAGACTGATCGCAATGCTGGACTCAGTTTCGGGTGCTACAAAAATACTGGTGCCAAAGAGCATTCAGCTTCCCTTGAATAAAGGCTAGGGCAGGGGAGCTTCCTGCAACACCTCACTTGCCTCAGCAAGGAGCAGCAGAAACAGGCCACTGGGGTACAATTATCCCAAGCACCTGCAACAAACAGTGAGCCCAACCTTCAGGCACCAGCTGGGTGGTGTAACACCCTTACTGCCACTTTCCAGAGGCAGAAAAGAAGTAGCAGAGCCCTGATGGCTTAGGAACAAGGATCAGCTATTCGGCCCATGAAGATAATGGTGTTGAGGGCAGCTTCCCGGATGAAGAGCAGGAAGGGTCTGTTGGCATTGAATATCATTCTGTTCATGGGGAAGGACCGGCCGGAGACGGTGACAGCAGTAGCAGCTGATGCCTCGCTGCCTTCTTCATTCACCTGCCAACCACACAACGAGAGCAGATTAAAATACTAAATTATTCCAGATTTTAGAGGATATCCTTAACTGTCCCAGATACAAATGCAAAAGATGCCTGTGCATGTGCAGCCTCTACTACCCTAAGGTGTACAGTACACCCTAAGGTGTACAGTATCACGTGGACCCGCTGCATACTGTTATCACCATTTCCAGTTTTTAAAACAAAAAGCTAAGAAGAAAACATGCCCTGGAACAAAAGAAATCTCACCTCAAGAAAGGCTTTGTGGAAAGCATCAGATACATAGAGGTCTGTACGTCCCTCTGCAATAATGCCTAAAATGCAAAATAACAAGATGGAGAGAGTTTTAAATATGTTTTGAGACAACAGCTCAAGAAGCAAAACATTTTAATCCCTCATAGCCTGACATCAAAGCAGAAAGCAGGCTTGTCCTAAAACACGGATATCCACCACCAATTGCAGCAGATCCCTGAACTCCCACGGCTACTGTGCTGTGCAGACAGCATGGCTGTGAAGAGGGCTGAGCCCCGAGGCCATCTACCACTGCAGCAGCACGTCACTGCTTTCACGTGCTCCAGGAGTGTTGTGACACTTACTGTTCAGGCACCTATGGAGAAATAACCATCCCCGACCTTCACCTCACACCACCCCATCTCCATATTTGACCTGGAAGTCTGGCATTTTCTGGGCTGAAGAGATCTTCCAGACCCATTTTTCTCAGCTTCTCCTTGACACTGAAACTGTCCTCGATGCGGAAGCGAGGGAGGAAGACGGAGAGCGAGACCTCCGTCAAGGAGCCTATCCAGTCCTGCAGCTTCTCCGACGTCAACTCTCGCTCCACCTCCACCAGTGGCGTCCCAGCTTCAGGCAGGACCAGCACCATAGTGATATCGTCCCCTTTGTAGGGCAACTCCATCACCTGCACTTTGTCCTGGGGTATGGAGGCATGGAGGAATTTAGACTCCTGGTACATAACCGGGACCTTGCATATCTCACCGTTGGCTTTATGAAATAAATCCAGTTTTGTGTTTGGGACTGGGAACTTAGATTTCCAGTGCCCCTAAAGAAAAAGAGGGGAGACAAACAAGCTGACATTAACATCATCACTCACCCCAAGGAAACAGGCTGCCCTCTGGGTTTTGTTAGCTTACTTTAAAGTAAATGCTGTTGACCAGGACCAGAACAGTGAGATCATCGATACCTCCTTCTGGGATCACTTCTGTAATACGCCTCTCTGTCTTGTTAGCCACCCACTCATTAATTATCTTCCTGGAGAGGTCTGGCTTCTCCTGAAGACAGAGACCAAAATACCCAAGTTAAGACTTTCAAATAGCTGCCCCTGCCCTGTGTATGGGACAGAATAAATGAATGGGTTCCCAGGGAGGACATGGCTTTCAGTGAAGAACTGCAGCATTTAGAAAAGAGAAGCAGGAAGGTGACCACACTTAAGGCAGACTGGGATAGAAGGTGCTGTGTCCCAAGCTCCCACCTGTGCTCATGTCTTGCTCATCTGGCCTACAGCATGTCCTGCGGGCCAACAAGGGGGAAGCAGAAAAGCAGAAGGATCTGAGAGAGGCACAGAAAGCCCAAGCTTTCAGACTCACTTTGAAATTCAAGGGCCAGAGTTTGGCTCCATAAACTATTTCACTAATGTTCTGGTAGGTTTCATTAAAGACCAAAGATTTCTCTCCAAAGAGGCGATTGGCTGATATCAATTCCGAGGATTTGTTGGCTTTCTTGTAAAGCCGGCAGTTCAGCTTGGCAAAGAAGAAGTGGATTTGATCAGATGTCTTCTCTGAAATGGTGTCGAATCGAAAGACCTAGAGGACCAAGACAATGAGGAAGACTCCATGAGTGGGGCTGCTATGGTTCTGCAGCCACACACAAGGGCTGAACCTGCACATTCGTTAACAACACACCAGACTGCCCTCCTGAGCAAGTGTTGATAAAGCCCTTTGTCCTCTGTCCACCAGCTTATGGAATAAGAAATCTACAGGCATTGAGCTTCATTTATCCACCTTACTAAAACTACATAAAAGCAGCACATCACCAGCGTGAGACATGGTTTGGTAGACTCTGAAATGAAGAGATAAATGCTGCTCAACATACAGAGGTGCTGCTCATTAAGAGCCTTGCACAAGGCGAGCTTTTCACTTTAGAGGCTGGAAGCAACCCTGGGGTTGCTGTGGGTCATAGGAGGACCCGCAAGGCTTGCGCCAAACCCTTCTGCAATGCTCCCACAGGCTGTTCCTTCCCACAAGTCAGCCTGCTGACTAACTCGGGTACACGTTATCTCTATTGGCAAAGAATGAGAATATGTAGCAACTGCTCTGAGGCTAGACTTGTGCAGTACAGTGAGGATTTTTCTAATCCCTTCCTAGCTGCCAGACAGAAAGTTATGATTTATCAGCTCACATCCATCCAACCTCTGAGCTTTAGGCACAGAAAATCCCCATGCACATTGCTCCACAAAAACATCTGGGATCTCTGGCACAATTTCTTGCAAGGCAAAAGGGTGTTATCAGCCCCTCCATAGGAGCCAGTCCATGTTTCTATGTCCCTATATGACTCTGTCAGTGGGAAGGATTAGCCTGAAGGGGAGTGAGTAGGAGATGCGGTTCACTGCTCTGTACTGTCATCCCAGACTGTGGATGACCTCAGCTGACACCAAGGTTACTTCCTTTGGAGGCAGGAACTCTCACGAGAATGACAGTGGCAGCACCTGAAGCAGATCCCAGAGAAAGTCTCTCTGGGCTGTAGCACCCTGTCTGCAAGGGCAGGACCAAGCAGGACTCCTGTGGGGTACAAGCACACAGGAAGAAGGAACTGTTGGACCAGCAGGGAGCCAAATTCCCTTTGGAGGAAGCTGATCCCATAGGACCAGTGGCTGTGGAAGCCATGCAAACTAGAGGTATCCAGTGCCCCTTTGGCTAGTAACCATATAAGTGGAACCCTGACTAATGCTGACAATTCATCCTGAGCCAGGCAGCCCCTCAACAGTGCTCAGCAACTACCAGTTCTATTCTCTCAGACCTTAGTGACAGCTACCAAAATAGGCTGAGGAATTGCCACCAACCTCCATGAGCTGCTGGAGGGTGTCACCACAGGCCCCAAGCTTGGTCATGGCAAAGGCCGTGGAGATACTGAGGGGCGACATGAAGATGTTTTCCCCATTGTCCTTGGAGTCGGCCAGGTACTTGTAGAAAACCGCAGCAAAGCGTGAGTTGGCCCTCGACAGTTCCCACACACGGGGGTTGGTGAACCCGGGGATCTTGCCTTTCTCTGCTTCTTGACCTTCACCTTCCTGCAGCTTTTTTTCAGGGTTGCGATAGATGCAGATGGGGTTCACCGGGATGTCGCGTGGCTTCGCAGTGCAGATGTCTTCCACAACGTAATGCTGAGGGGTGGCCAGGGCCCAGATGCTGAAGAGACATGCCACAAAAAGATGCATGTCCTGCAAACAGGAGAGAGATTACCGTGTGCTCAGCCACCAAGCAGATCTTGCTGCCTGGCAAGCTCACACTTTGTAGAAGCTCACCCTTTTTAGAAGCAAGGCATCCCAACAGCACTTTCCAAATGCCCTAGGTCCTGTGCCTGCCTGTGATAGGATCCACCCAGCAGCTACTGAAAACACCCACTGCCCTGTTCTGCAGGTGAGTTGTACTCGTGCTTCCGTGCAACTTCTACTGAACTTCATTGCAGGGGAGACCCAGCTATCCCAAGCTCTATGGCCCAGTCAGCCACTATCAAAGTGTTCTCAACTTATTTCCTTCTCTGTTTCCTCAGGAAAATCTGCTTTCACAGCAGAGCTTTAAGAAATCCTGCTCTGCACTGGTCTCCTCTAGCCCTTATCCATGCTCATGGCAGCTTTGTGCCAGTTAAAATACTTAGGTGAGAGGCACTGGAGTAATACAGGCCAAGGTGCAAGACCTCACCAGGCCTTCCGCACCAACCACACACGCTCTGCTCCTTTGAGTGTGTTGCCTAAAAGAAGGTTGCAGCTGGGGTGTCCTGGCTCTTCCCATCCGAGTTTCACAGCACCTGATGCAAAGTCATGGCCCCCATTCCCCAAGGACAGCAAGCTGCCGTTAATAACCGTGTCCTAGCAAGGCCTGACTCTGACAGCCTCCCAGCCAGGCCCAAGCTGGTCACGCTCGGGGGGGAATGCGGGGACTCGCATTCCCCATCTGCTGCCACAGCAAGGCCAGATCATAGCAGGCAGCACCGTGTGCTTGCTGGGGGGGCAGAGGAGCAGCAACTCCGAGGGGCAGGTGAGCTCCGTGCACCGGCCCCGCTTCAGTTCCACAGCCGCCCACGCTTTGTCAGCGCGGGGAGCTGCAGCGCTGGCCGCCAGGCGGTTCCAGGAAGCCCAGAGACATCCCATCACCCTGCTCGCCGCTGCAAGGCCTTCTCCTTCCACTCCGAAGCCAGACTGGCAAGGCTGCGCTCGGCCTGCTGCGGCCAGGCCGGAGAGCCACAATTACTCAGGACATCGAGCCTAGAAGTGGTCTCCACACCATGAAGCATCACGTATGTGCCAGGCACGTACAGGAGCCACCCCCAGCCAAAGCAGCCTTCGTGGGAGCTGAGGTAAGGAGACCCCTTGATGGGCTCATCTGTCCTACGCGTAGGACGATAAAGCACTCTGGCAGTCGTAAAGCTTCTGCAGAGGGAAATGAGCCCAGGACAAGGAATTTGGGCAGGAAATAACAGTGGAAACAGTTTTCCTTACCTGCACCCGTGGCTCGGGTATACTTTTAGGACGGAAATGCAGGTGGTTGGAGGACCAAGGGCTTGCTTTAGGCGTGAGAGCACCAAGGCAGCCCCGCGCAGCTCTGCACTGCAGTCCCGCGCTGGCGAGAGCTAGGCAGGGTGGGAGGGTGGCGGGGCGATGAGGGCAAAGGCTGACGACCAGCTGCAGCAGGTTAAGCAAAGAGCAGAGCAATGTTTAGTTTCAGAGAGGTTTTAAAGTTCAATCTGACAAGGGAAAGTTTGGCCACCCACCCCATGCATGCCTTTGTTTCTCCCTACTAAAAAAATTATGAAGTCCTACCATGAAAAATCTTCCAAGCATTCAAGAAAGATGCAGGATTTGAAGGTATTTTACAGAGCCATGCTCTGCCATCTTACTGGTCTGGAAAACAACATCAGCCACCAGCAACAGGTAAATGTGAACACAGATGGTGGCAAGGAATGAAAGGGAAGGGCAGAGGAGGACGTGTCCTGCTTCTCTCCCTTTTCCTTCTCTCTCTCAGCAGTCCCTGCAGAACCCCAAGTGCCCTGCTGAAAAGCTGCCCCTGCCCAGCAGAAACCACCTCACCCCCATCATGCGTCAGTTTGACAGGCAGCACAACAAGCATAACCTACCCCACGAACCCCAGCAACACCTCCAGAAAGAGGTAAGTGCCTGCCCATAGATTTACCTGCAAAAATAGGGTCAGGCCAGGCCTCCAACGCACCCAAGGTTGGTGTGTACTCCACAGGCCTGTGTTTTGGATGCCTCTGTGGGAGCCGAAATGCAGCCTACGAGAAAGCACTTGCTGACAATTACCTAGCAGGGCATTCAAAGCAGCTATCACTTTGGTTTTCCAAGGCAAGGCCTGTAGGTCCCAGTGTCTCTTGTGGAACTGGCACTCCCTGTAGAGAAGCAGGTAGGTATCCAAGCCCAGGTGGCCACTTCCACAGGGTTTAAACAGAGGCAAAAAAGCAACCATCTCTTATTTTGCACATCCTGAATATCTAAACCTAGTATGAACGAACTCTTGCCAGCGTGACCAGGTACATGGGTTTTGCATTTGTCTACTCACTTTCCTAAAACAAAAGCCAAATACCTAATCACTGCCTATTAACACAGAGCTGAACTCCAGAATCCATAGTGGAGGCAATTTTAGTTTTTCCCCTCCCTCTTTTCCCTCCTTTTAAATATTCTGAAAATTCAGTGTAGGGCTGAAGGGACCTTTTGCTCAAGCCATAGCCTGATACATAGGGCACCCAGAAATGATTTAAGTGGTAATTCACGGCATAGCACTCCTGCATGGGCAGATCTATACTGAAGGAAGTATCTAAAATTACCAGAGCCTTAATGTAAATTATGAAATGCCCTCCTTGCTTCCACAGAGGGACAGCTGTTTTACCAAAGGCTGTTTCAGACTCCATGGAACAGATGGATCCTTGTTTGCTTTGCACCAGTACTTGCTGCTGCTCAAAATCCTCAAGTACCCTCAAGCACTCCACGCCTGGCAGCTTTGGGCATCGCACTATCACCATGCACGTTTGGCCTCCAGAACTGCCTCTTTTCTGGAGAAGCTGGGAAGAAAGTGGCACTTAGGAACTGTAATAAGCTACTTATGTATCTATAGCCCTCTGTCCCACAGCTACAATCTGTGACCCAGACCCAGTCTCCCATCCATCCCATTAATAGTCATCACCACCATCATCTAGGGTTCCCAGCAGTTGTTATGGTTCAGAACAGCCACTGCTTCCTTGCGAAGAGATGGGTCTCCATAACACTAAAGTTTTCTTTGAAAGCCAAACACTTGGCAGAAATGCTGGGTTTCCCACCCCCACAAGAGAACCTGAACGCCCTACAAGCCCTGTTTCTTTTACCCACCAGTCCAAACAAAAAACCCATCGCCAATGACATCCCATTTTCTGCCACCCTTCTCTTTAAAAGCCATTCTCTGCATAACAGCAGAATGCTTCAAGGCTCCCAGCAAGGAGAGACAGCTGGTGGGGACACAAGAACTCAGCAAGCATCCAGACAAAACAAGCCTTGCGACTGGCTCTAAGCCAAGCTGCACAGGCAGAGCTGCAGCTCTTGCAGGAGAAGCTTATTTCCTACAGGAAGCTGTTTGGCTAGTCTCATATTTCTGGGCACCAAACAGCTAAATTCCACCAGAGGAGGGACCAGCTTTCACACGTCTTCTCTGACGAGGTATCTGGCATCTCCATGACTCCAGCACATGCACTCTGCGTTCCAGCTGAGATTCATCATGTAAGATGTAGAAGAATGTGCATTCAACCCAGAAAGCAAATGAGAGAGATTTCAACATGTTCTCCATCAATTTATCATTTAATATAAATGCTGACAGAAAAGCAGGTAAGACCTTGTAGACACTTCCATCTATTTACAAACCAAGTACTGAATCACTTCCTTTGCATTTGTTAAAATAACTTTCTTGTTGTTTCATGTAACCTGCAACTCAAAAGACCCTTATACACAAGGTGGAAGCAAGGTGAAAACAAGCCAGCTTCAAAAGAGAAAACACATCGTGAGGTCGAAATAGCATTTCAACACATGGCTCAACCACCCTCATGCACAATAGGCCTTTGCTTTGTTAACACAAAAGTGATGCTTCTGCCTCTGCAGCTCTAAAAAAGGAATAAGGGGACTTTCCCATCTCAGGATTCTCCCATCCTTCGCCTCCTTTGGTCCTCCTCCTTCCCATTTCAGTACAATATCTACAAGGATTCTCTTTTAAGTTGAAAACATGTACCAAAGGAGTAGAAACTGGACTCTCATCTACTCCTTTTTGCTATCTTTTCCAGAAGGCAGTGAAGCACCTACCCTTTTGAGGAGGGGTATCTCAGACTCTGAGGGTCTCCCTGTGGTCAGGGCTCGCCTGACCTTGCAAAGATGGCTTTTGGACATTTTTCACACGCTGCCTTTGATCTGTGCCTATTAGAAATGTTGTGTTAGTTACAAGCAATAACTATTCCCACTAAAGACGCAATGCAGCATTAGCCATCTGCATAAAGCTTCACTCTTTTTCTTTTTTTTTTTTTTTTTTTTTTGAGTATAGAGAAAATAATTAGGAAAAGACAAAATGGGATAATAAAAAAAAAAAAAAAGAACTAGTTCCACAAAGTGAAACAATGACATTTTGTTTAACACTGATTTATAATAACACCAGACAAGGAATTTCACTTATCCAAAATCCTAAATAAATGCAAGAAATAGTTCATAACCTGACTCAACAAATCTCATGGTTTCCTTTATTAACCTAGACTATCCTTTTTTATTTTATTTTTTGTTAAATATACCTCTGCAGGGCACAATCACATACAATCAATACGATTGGAAAATTACATGAGCTCTATCCCAAGCATATATGCACCAATGGTAAAAAGTTATTAAAAAAACCAAACCAACCAAAAAAATAAACTCCACCCAAAAAGGTGATAATGACTGCAGAATGTCTCGGGGAGACTTGTATGACACTAACAAGATCAAAGTAAACTAGGTTTACAAAAACAGGGGTGGGGGGGGAAAAACACCTAGTGAAATCCCACAACTGGAAGTATATGATTTCAAAAGGGGAGGAGGGGGGGATGTGGGAGTGATCTCATAGAAAATCCCACAAATCTTCCTTTCTCCCTTCTCCTGCACATGCCTTGCCTCTCCTCTTCCTCCCCATAGCAATGAATTTGATGGGGAAATAGCTCTTGACATTAAGCTACCAGTTACAGAAAATCCAGAAAAAGCAATAAAGCTACAGCACAGTTGCTAAGCCAACTTCAAGGAAAGCTCCTCTGAGCAGACAGGCTGCTTCAAATGCAAGCAGAGGCCAAAGGGGTAATGGAACTCCTTAAAAAATAGAAAAAAAGAGAGGCATTTGCTGTGTTGCATTTCCTATTTTAAGGTAGCTCTACTCAGGTAAGGCTGCAGATTAAAAGTATCAGTTGTCAACAGGTGATATTAAGGGGATTTCTTCTTTCTCAAGTTGCTTTATACATATATGAAATGCTGCAGCCAAATCTCATTAAAAAAATTAGAAATGAAGAGGTCAGAGCACACATCCAGTTGTGGGATTCATGCAGTACACAATCTGGTTTGGATGCCAAAGACTTGTGAGTACTGTCACAGAAATATTAACAAATCCACTTAACATTACAAAGTAGTAATTTCTTAAACATTATATATTCCACAAGATTTTTTTTTCTTACAGATATATTTTTGCCCTTCACATTTCATGTGTAATTCTCTCATACGTAATGCTTATTTTCAGAGAAACCACCTCACCCATCCCTGCATCCTCTCCAGGATCATTGTTAAAACTGAAGTTGTATTGTGTTCTCCTAGGATTTTCATATCCAGCCATCAGTTGTTTCCCAGAACACAAGAACATCCAACCACACATATCCACAGATACTCACTTTGCTGGATGAAGCAAGACTCCCCAAAAGATCTCAGATGTTGAACATTTATCATTTAGCACTAAAACCATACACAAACTCACTGGAATTGCAAAGACTATGCCTCTCAAAGATCAACTAAATATTTCAATTACTGTTACAGGTATCTAAATCTGATTGTTATAGTCAGATATTTTAACCTTCAAATGAACTGGGATGCTCCTGATGCATCAAGGATAAAGGCAGAGCCAAATTCCCACGTACTACTTTTGTTGGGAAATTTCAGAAAAAGCTACATCCTTCCTATTATAGTGTTCACAGCTCCCATGGCATGATCTTACACTTGCCATTGAGATAAAGGAAAAAAAATAAAAATTAAACTACCTTTGCTCTTCTTTCCTTTCCAAGGCTGTATCTGTTTTTTTTTTCAAGGCTGTATCTGATCACAAGAACTGCCTCCAAGACTGTGACAACACTGAATAGTTACGCCCTTCCTGTACAAGAATAAAGATAACACATTAACTGCACAAGGAGACCGCATTAGCATAACTTCCCCCAAGAGCTGACCTGCACTGAGCAACTGGGACTCACCAAGAACTCAGCCTCCTCTCCTTGACATTTCAGCAAAAAGGAAGCATTCAATAATGGTGCCAAATGTGGGAAAAAAAAAAAAAGACTGCCCAGTTAAGTTGCTACAGTTCAGAAATTTAGTTTGAGAACAAATCAGCTAGCGCCAGAGAATTGGTCTTACGCTCCCATAATGGGATGGCTGCAGGTGACAGCGATCCTCTTCTCTTTATTAGCACACATGCTACATCCAAAAGGTGACTCATAACAGCTACGTCTCTTTCCTCGTGAGTTCAGAGTTTATATTTAATCAAGACAGACGTTTCTCTAGTTTCACATCTAAATTACAACTTTTTTTTTTTTTTTTTTTTTAAAGGTACACTGGTACTTTGTTTCCTTTTTTTCTGAAGGAAATCTGCACTGCATTACAAAAAGAAAGACACTGCTAATGCAGTGACTTAAAGAAAAAAAAGAAAAAAGAAAAAAAAAGAAGCAAGTTACCAACATTAGATGGGATAAAAGTGTGTTTTGAACATGGGACTCAGGATGACAATATCTGAATGAAAGTGAAAGCACACCCAATGCAGTCTTGTTCTGTGCTCATTCTGACTACTCTAGGACTATAAATACTTCATCATACACACGAATTTACAAGCTGCTCTTACCAGTATCATTTTTTCCCCTTTGTTCAATAGAGAAAATGAGTTTGCATTCTTGCTGTTAAGCTTCCTGATTTTTAGCACTTTATTTCTTGGTCCTTACCAGTGGTCTAAAACAGATACTCAACTAAATACCTTTTTTTTGTTGGGGTTCTTCAGAAAGCTATCCTGTGGTTTAGTTCATTATTATTCAGACAGACTTATAAATGGTGATGACAGAAAGCTAAGGGTTTATGTTACTTTTGCAGATTTCACTGAACTTTAAGAGAGTATTCTGCAAGAACTGAAGTTAGATCAAGGATAGGAAATGTAAGCAACTTTGTTGTATCAATGAAAAACTTCCCTCCTAGTCCTTCCCAGTAAAAAGGTTGCCTCACTTGATTCTTGCTCTCAGGCAGTGTCATCATACAAGTGTTTCTTTCACATTTAATTTAATGTAAAGCCACAGTTTGATAAGTCTTTTCAGTTCCAATGGGCTTAGAAGTCAAGAGTCACATTTGCAACAAAGATTTATCTTTTACTAAAATTGAAGAAACTTTAAATCAGTATTCAATTTAGATTTAAACACTTACACAACAAACTTCTTTGATTATATACATTTCTAAGTTCCTTCTCCCTCTCTAAATGAGCCGCTTCAACAGCTGCGAGACCACACAAGAGAATGGAAACATGTTAGCATACATCTCAATACACTGCAAGTTTTATGACTAAACAGAACAATTTTCCACCACTCAATGCATGGATAAGGCTTGACAATCATTAACTTCTGTAAATTTATATTAGAATAATACAGTCAACTCACAAAATCCTACAAAGATTTGACAATTGGAACAGCTACACCAGGGAAAAAAAAGTGTAAAGCACAAGTCTTTGGCTCTCCTTTAAAGAAAAACAGCAGTTTACCATGTTTATACAGATCCCCCGTTTGCCTACCAGTAGGGGCAATATCACATTTGTGCATCACTGAGTAATAACACCATTAGAAAAGGCAACTTCACAGAAGTTATTGGCTAAGCGAATTCATTTGAATGCTCTGTTTTGAGGCAGCAAGCTGTCACTGTTATACGATCAGGGAGGGTGAGTGGGCAAGCTACAGCAGAGAGAGAGAGAGAGAGGAAGGTATGGACAAACAGGAGAGAATATGACTGAAGAAACCAGACAGCAAAGAAAATGAGAAGAAAAGGGATAAATAATAGTGCTGCAAGTCTGAAGGGTGCCCAGAGCTAAAAGCAAAGTCCTGCTCTACAATGGGTATGAGAGTATAGGAAAAGCGTGGAATAAATAGCCTAGATTTCTTCTATTGAGAAGAGTCAGAGTCACAGGAAAAGGAAGGAAAACAACACAACAGAACTAAACATTTCCACGCTGACTGAACCACTGCTTGACTTCTTAAAGCTTAGCTAACTACTAGCTGAAGCTTCCCATCTTTAGGGTTTTATCCACTGCTGGAGCTGAAGCTCTGCTGTGAGATGGTGCTCCAAGTTGTGCACTGCATTCAGAAACAGACTCTGCCTCCTGAATGATGCAGCAGTGCCCTAACAGCACTGCTTCTGCTTGAGGTGAAGGAGGGGACCAAGTCATTTTTCAGCCAAGACCTATTTCCCTGTATAACCAGGGCAATGACAGGAGATAGAAATCAATGTAGCAGTATAGAGGCACTCCAGAATGTTTTATTCTCTGGTAGACTGCTGTAGCCATCACTGCTTCTACTGTTTGTGCAGCTACCTCTTCTCTGACTTCTGCTAGCATAGTTTTCCACAAAAAGGGAAAGTTTAGGTGCAACTTCCATATAAACTTAAAAACACGTGTCATAGCTTGCTGACTTATTTAATCAATTCAGCTCCTCTAAAGATATACAAGGGGCGGGGGGGAACGAAGCCAAAAAATCAATATTTTTTTGTAGATATTAAACAGAAATATTTAACAAGCCAAACTACAACACTGGGCAAACAGGACATTCACCTGGACACACTGCACAAGGACACTATATACAAAGTACAGCACAGAGAAAGCTGGACAAAGAAGGGAGAAAAAAAAAAAAGTATCAGTAACGTCTCCTTTTTAATCCACAACAGTGTTTGGGAGCTATCACCATGTGAAGGCTAGTAAAGGATACCTGAAGAGCTATTCAAGTAGAGATCCTCTTCTCAAGCAAGAAGCAAAAGCTGGAAGGGGGAGTAATTTCAGATCTGGGAAGGACATTAATTGACAAAACAGATAACAGGTACAACCTCGTGCCCCTCCAGATTTTCTACCTAGTGTTGAAAATAAATCTAGAGTTTCAGATGTACCATAACCGTATCCAAAAATTTTATTTACGTAAAGAAAGGCAAGAATATCTGCATTTCTGGGCTTGTACTCCTAAAGTAGAATATTGCACTATCTCAACTAAAATGAGCTTTCTATGATAAGACAGAAACAACAGGAAGAGATAAACTAAAAATCCTGAAGAGAAGGCTGACCTGATGGTGGTGCTCTGCACTTAAGGAAGAGAGGACACAGCACGGGGTCCTGGCTCAGGTCATCTGTGAGCATGCTGCAGGGGAACATGCTAAAAATCATCATGCCCTACATGGAGAAGGGAGGAACAGACCTGACAGGCTCTAAACTGCATCAGCCTAGATCTTCTCAGCTCAGAAGAGAGCAGCTGTAATGCTAGGTCTCAAGTAGGAGATATAGATGGATGGGGGTGGGGTGGAGATGAAGCTACCCCAGCACAAAGATGACTCTCTGTCGAAAATTAAGAGGAAAAGAAAATAAATAAGCTTCAAAATGACTTCTCTTGGCAGTTCAGAGACCAAAGTTTGACTAAGTGAAATAAACCTGTGCAAGAACATATGGAGGATGTGGGTACATGCTGAAAAATGCCTTTATTTTCATTCAGTGCTTCTACCTCCCAGACATTTTATCACAACAGCTGCGCTCATGCGAAAAAATTCTTAAAACATACCCAATATATATACAGATATAACTATGTATATATGTATATATATATTTATATATAAATTTTTATTTAAATAAAAAAGAAAGCTCGAATCCCAAGCCAATATGTGTATCAAATCCTTGACCAGCCAGGTCTGTAGGGCATAATCAAATTCAATGTGAAATATTATATAAACGCGGTGCCTTGACTGGGCAAATTAAATAATTGCTACTCAAACGAGTCTTCTGTTTGGACTCTCCTACTGGTAGGCAATAGTGGGACTGTATCCCCTCCCACCCCCCATTTTGTTGTATTTAACAGTATGATGAATGCAAAGCTTAGCCCAAGGTTGCTATGACCTCAGCAGGAGTTAAGGTTAAGAAAAACTAAAACCCAAGAAAATTATTAACTCTTGCTTTACCCAACCAAAGCAATGCAGTAATTTATTACATAACCAGTGCTTTCTGATTTAGTAGTCAATACAGAAGTGATAATGGGCCAAGAGGGGGTAGAGGGAGCAGCACTTGCACACAAAAAGAAAAAAGTCGATCTCCACTGAATTCTTCATTTAGAGGGCCTCAACCCAGGGCATGTCGAAACAGTCAAAAAATGTGCAGCAAAAAATCTTTAACTGGAACTTAAGAGATCTAGAGAGGCTTGCAGCTTCTGTAACTTTTGCATACACAGCATCCACTTGAAACAGCAGCACACTTGATTTATCAAGCAAAATTTGGCTGTCAGTGCTTCTAACCACTTCTGCCACGATCAGTACTGCCACTTAAGTAGTAGTTTTGATGCAATTTCCCTTCATCAAAGAGGATCACTGGCTTCAGGAAGGATTCAGTGCATCTGCAACAGACATGCTGCAAAGGAATGGTTTCAGGCATTGAGTTCTGATAAATACACACCTTGACCAGCCACCTTTCATCAAAAAAGACACTTTTTATGTATTTCCTCCCTTTCTCCTCTGCTTTTGTCAGACTACCTCTGCTGATGCACATAAATCAACAGTCACCACTTCCTTTAGTAAAAGGTCTTCAATAGCATGGCATTAAATAGCTACAGCAGAAATTATGATGGTTTTAACAGTGATAGTTATGAAGAAAAAAAATGTGGCAGAAGTCGCAAGAGTTCTCATATATGAAAACTGCTTCAAAGACAGAGAGCTTAGTAAGTCCCATTGCATCAGCTTAATCGCATGGACTTTGGATAAGGTTGTTTTAAAGGCCTGGCACAGGAAAAATAAACAAACAGTGCAGAACCCAACATGCTTCAGCAAGCTCATCTACAGCAACTGCACATGCTTGTGTTTTCTCCGCTTCCTGTTTCTCAAGTTTGCCTTGCCACGCTGCCCATCTTGGCTGATTTGCTAAGCCTCTACCACCAGTCCCAGCTCACCAGTTTCTAAACAATTCATGCTTGGTCTACACTAGTTTGCACTCTGCCAATTTATTGATTTCCAACAGAAAACAGGTCAGCAACTTTCAAATAAAGCAACATACATATGTTGGACAACTGTTTGTTATCCATTTTAATTACATGTGCTGTGTTGGGGACATATATTATGGACTGTACTTGTACTGAAAGATTCTGCTACTTGTAGTTTAAGCTTAAATTATTTAAGCAATTGGACTTATACACAAGTCACATTTTAGACACAAGGGGAGGAATTGCTTTGAGAATGAAATCTGCTGCACATCCTTTGATGCTATAGTTCATAGCTACTCCCCATCTCTCCTTCCTTGTTTCCTTTTGAATAAGCCAAGGAAGTGGCCAAGCTGCTTTAATTGTGGAATAATTAAGATGATTAAAAAAAGAGTTCTGCACTGGGTATGTAATAATACCAAAATAAAAGAAAAAAACTACTTCATTAAGATCATACAATTAATCAAACAGAGTATATATATAATATCTTTTTTTTTTAAGCCCTGGGATCCAAGGCGTCCAAAGTTATTAAAATAAAGTTCATTCACAGAACAAAAACAAATTTAATTTGAATCGCTTGCAGATACTGCTAATTTTCATTTTTTAATTAAAAAATGCGTTAATGTGAACTATGTGCAGGATTTGTTTCTAGTAGTTGTGTTTGTGCACATTGCCTCTGGACCTGCTGCTCTGCTACTGCTGTTGCTCCTGGGTTTCTTCAATCAGCCCTGGAAAAAAAAACACGACGGAAGCTAACAGCATCCCAGCAAAAGAAACTCTGGGGTATGCTGGCCTCACTTCAAGGAGCAGACGTGGATGTAACTCCTGCTCTCTGGGAGTCATGGTTGTCTCCTCCGCCCTCTGGGTCCTCCGACAGGCTCAGAGATGCTGTCTTGTTTGACAGGAGGGCGATGTTCTCTTGTGTCAAGGCTGATCCGTTTGGAACATCACTGCTGAAAGACAGTAGCCAGCAGAAAAGGTTGGTGGATGGGTATTTTTCACCATTTTTATTACACAGATGACATACTTTATTATGTTGCTGCAGTGCTTCAAGTAGTTCTGAATTGGTCAAGACATGCCTTGTAAAATGAATATATTGTTTGCTATGGTGCAGGTGCTTCCCAGAAAGAAATATAAGAACAAAGGCAACAAGATTTAAGAGTGTTTTAGCATTCTTGACTGGTTAGGTTTTATATATAAAATACTCCAGTATATTCCATAAAAAGTAATATATGAAATATTTTAGTATATTCCATAAAAATCTACAGTAAAAGGCACACATTCTAGAATACTTAAAACATCCGCATTATTTTTCTTAGATTCTTTAGAAATGTTTATTTCATTACTTCTGAGTTTCGTGCAGAAATGGCAAATGCACTGTTTTTTCCTCCAGAGGCCTTAGTCTAATGGCACAGAGCTGAACTCTTGAATTGGTAATAAAGAATTATTAAGCAGTTAAGAGATATATTTTATAGCTATCTCTCTCTCTCTCTCTCTCTCTCCCCAAGTAAACATCCAAATTACAAACCTCTCACATCAAGTTATGTTTCACTAAGACAAGCTTATTTTCGCAGGATTTGAGCCCTCCTGTTAAAATAGTAATCTGAGTATTGACTGATATTGTTAGGCATCTTACAGTGATTGTTGTGCAGACTTCCAGCACCCCAGCCAATAGCTTATTTCAACTGCCTTTCTCAAAGGCAAGTTTAAACCCATCCCAACACCTACAGGATGAAAAGTCGCTGCCTACAAATCAAAGTGAACTTCGCTCCAAAGCTTCATACCCTCACAGGCAATACCCATGTCAGCCATTGGTCAGGTGAAATAATCTTCCTCTCGCATTTGAAAAGTTTTCTTTCTTTGAAGCTACAACAGTAGACAACACTCTTCTGTTTTATTTCCTCAATTCTTCCTTACTAAACAGCCACCATTAACTAGATAAACTTTTTGTTCAGCACCTAAGACAGCTCTTCTGATCCACTCATTAATCTGTAGTTTCATTCCACTACCGAGCTCAAGGGGATTTTATCCCCAATTCATGTTTACCCCTAATTCATGTCACTATAAAAAGTCATTTTACATAATCCTTTCCTGAAAGGAGCTTCCATAGATGAAAGCGTGAAGGCGTATTATTTATATGCCAGAAAGCCACCCCGATTTAGTTATTTTTCCAATATGAGCAACAAGCTGGCAAGAACCATGAGGAACTCCTCAATGTTACCTGAATGTCAGTGCGAGGTCCTCAGCTGGAACCTTGCTTTGCGGTTCTAATTGTCCATTTTCTGTCTGCTTAGTGGTGCCCAGTTTGTTTTTTATATCCAGTGAAGACTGGCTCTCCTGTAGAGAAAAGAAAGGAAAAAAAGTTTTCAGCGCTGTACTCCAAGTACTTCATTCTTTGAGAGCAGTGACAAGGGCCAGTAAACTGGCATTACACAGTGTAGCCCACAAAAGCCATGAGACAAGAGACTCATTAAGATATGCTCATCCTCTCAGGACACAGTGTTTCCCAAAAGGAAGTTAAGCCAACGGTTCTTGTAACAACAAGCAGAGACCACAGACTGTAACAGCACATAGACTAGAACACTGCCCCCAGAAAAAATGTTTTCTCTATTCAAGCAATTAACATTGTGACCTAGGAGACAACTGAGTTTTCAAACTCGCCTTTTTTGTTATTTGTTTGTTTTAAAAGGGCTATAAAATATTAAGAGTGTATTTTCCAGCAGCTAAAATTCAAAGTCTTTCTATAGAAGGATCTGAAGGTTTTGCTGAATAAAGTGGCAGGGAAGGAAACAGATGACTTGAACTGTGGTCATCCAGCAGAGAGCCTTTGGCCAGGGCGCGACAGCTGCTGGCAGCTCCGCAGCTCTCCACTCTCTCTGCCTCCCAGCCCCGTGGCACTCACCATGCTCAGCTCACGAGTTCTCTTCCCAATTTCCCTTTCCACCTGGTGTAGCTCCAAGCTCAGCTGCTCACTTGAGATCATCCCAGGCCACTTGGGAGGTGGGGGTGGGGGCTGTGGCTGGCCTGCCAGGGTAGTCGCCTCCCTCTGCAACAGCAGCCTGTTACTAACAGCCTAAATGCATAAAGCCAAGCACATACACAACTGAGCACACGACGCCAAGCACAAAAAAGGGCACTAAGCCATACGTCCAGAGTATTGCTGATCTGCAAAACCAAGGCCTTCACCCTCCTGGCTTCATTTTCGAAGCAACTGGAAATGTTTCTTTTACATTCAAGCAAAAGTCCTTTTTAGTAATCAGTGTTAGTTACAGTGTTCACTAAAAAGTTTGTACAGGTTTTCCTCATAGACCTTTCCCTTCTCAAAATTAAAGTAAGGCACAGCGCATCAAAAAAAACACTTTTTTTTTTCTCTCTCTCTCTTTTGGACAAGCTATTTGTTGAACAAAACTTAATGGCACATAAGTAAATCCACTGCCTGGAACTTAGAAAGAAACTTTACAGTAGTAAGTTTTATCAAATCTCTACAATACACTCCAGTATCATTATAAATTGTAAGAAATGCAGATATCAATACACTGTTTTCCACTCTCCCAAATGAGGAAGCACAGGAACAGAGAAGCTCAAGTGAGTACAGTTGCTTGCAAGTTGCTCAAGTCTGCACATTAACCCTTGAACATCGATCGATTAAACTGGGCTTGCTGACAAGTTTATGGTTTTATCTGCCTTAAGCTACCTGTGAGATTACTGCCCCTGCAATAGAGATAAAGAGTCAGCTCAGCTCCCAAGATCATTCAGTTTACGCATTTGGTATGTTAAAGCGAACTAGCATAAATTTAAGTTTATCAAAATACAAAAGGCTGTACTCCAGGGCAGCTTATGAACTTAGCGGACAAGTGCTTCAGCTATGGGAGCAGCAAACTTGGAGGGAGGCTTAGTGGAAACCACATCAGCTACTCCAGAAATCTGGTACTGTCAAGGAATCAGCCCCACAAGGAAGAACATGCAAGCTGGGGTTTAAACACACAACTGCCTGGTCTGCAAGTACAAATGCTTATGTGGTTGAGAAGAAACAAAAGAATATAATTCTTTATGCTTAAACTTTCATCTATGCAATCAGAACATTGTAATTGCTAAATGAACAAAGCCTCCTGGATTTTGAGTATTTAGCTCTGTGAGCACAGAAGCTAAATTTAAAGCTGGTGTTATTCAAAATAACTGCTTAGCTTTTACAGATCCAAATTATGTTAAATCAAGGTTCAAAACTCAACTATTTGGGGCTAACACTGACAACCACCACAATAATAAAAAGGAAAGGCAGGACACTTAAGGGTTTTGAAACTTTGCAATACTCCTCCATTATGGCAAAAGCAGACATGCAAAAATTAAAATACAAGTTTCTCTTCTTGCTTCTACACACGAGCACAAGTTATGCTTCAAGTAACCTCAAACACATACAGCTTGCAATTGCTGTTGCATTTTAAAAACTGAACTCTTACAACAAATCTACTATAACTGCTCCTTTGTAACACATGTTCTCAGGTAACTACAGCTTCAGCAGAAGCTGCTATTCAATATTTATAGTAATTCTTTCTGAGGAGACAATAATCTGAAGAGTTGCTAAGGCATTCAATGAAATATCTTCAATATCTACTTACTTTATTTCTTGGGGATTGTACTATTTAGGAAGAAATGGGCACAACAAAGCCATACATGACACAAGTGAAGGACTTAGCTTTGCAACACAATAACAGGCATTTTCAGAGACAGTAGACCAAGATGGACAGATTATATCTATCCAAAGAAAGTTTGAGTTTATGAGTGGGAAAAAAAAAAGAGAGAAAGAAAGAAAGCAAGTATGAATGAGCACACAGTACCGATACAATAATGGCATTAGCTTTTTGAAATGCAGGTAAGTTTCTGCTACTAAATACACAGGATTACACCTGTGCTATAGTTCTGATGCCTGGCTGTGCAAAATTAAGAGTTGTTACTGAATTTCATTATAATCACAGAAGATTCATCACCACATGAAAGGTGGCCTTACTAGCTTCATCTCTCCCTATTTTTCACTGCTCATCCAAGACATTTGTACCAACCTCTAGTCCTCGCATTTGTGTCTGCTGGCTGATCTGATGGTCTACTTGCTGCAGCTCCATCCGCAGCTGCTGCTCCCGGTCAGCTGAGGGTAACTGTTTCCCATGACCAGCCACATCTGACATGGACAGTCTTTCCCTTTGGGATCAGAAAAACAAAGTAAATCAAAGCAGAAATTAAAGAGTGTAAAGGCATTTCACCAAAAGGTTTCACTTCAAAGCTGGCAATGAAGTAACTAAACAGAAAGACTAGAGAAAGAAAAAACAAAAACAGAGACCCACATCCACAAACATTCCTCCTACCTGTCATTGAAACGTCCCTGAGAAGGTATATTTTGATGAGGAGAGTATGGAGAGGCTCCCCAGCCACCATGAGTTCCATAAGGACTGTAGTCTGCCAGGGAACAGAGAGAAAATCATGTTGCAATGCTACAAAACTATCCTTTAAGTAAATTCAAGCAATATACAGAACTAGGTACACATTAAAACATAACCAGGAGAATCAGCTCTCTCCAGGAATAAAGGATCCTAGCGTTTCTTCCACTGAAAAACACAATGAAGACGACAAAAATACTACCTGTGCAGGCAGTCCCATTGCATAATGCACAACTCCTCCTGTTCATACAGTAAGTTTTGCTACAGCCTCCCAGAGGGGAAAAAAAAACAAAACAAAACAAAACAAAACCCACATACACAAAACAAACACCTCACCCAACTTTTGAAATTAGATGTGCTGTTATACTAGAGAAATGACTACTGTAACAAATAAGCCTCAATTTATTGCCTTTGTTTGACAATAAAACAAAACAATGATTGTATTAAATTTGCAGGAGCAACTACTTATAAATTATTATGAATGCAGTACAGTACTTTGTTATGAGGTTCTGCTATTTTATAGTTGTAAAGGCCGTAATTCTCTGGACTTTACTACAGCAAAGTTAACAGAAGTGTTACATTGGAGGGACTAGCAGAACAAAGTAACTTTACAGGACACAAAAACACATCACAAGAGCAATCTGCAACACCTAGGTGTAGGCATCATACCTGAAATGATAGATTTGGTGGAAGCTCCCTGAACCGCCATGGCCTGCATGGGACCAGAATTCTGGTACATTGCTTTGGAGGTACGAGAGATAGCCCCAAATCTTGACACAGTTGGTCGGTCTCCAAATGGAATAAGATCATCATCACCAGTCTCTGCTGCCCTTCTCTGCATGTCCAATCGCTGGTCACGCACAGCTTTGCTATCTACGTTCTAGACAAGAGATGAAAGAAGCCATCAATACCAATCTGGAAAGAGCAAAAAGCTTTGCTTTAAGATAAACTACTACCAGTATGAATATGTCTTTCCTGTATTGCCTATTCCCTTCATCCTTCACCTGATCTTTCTGCTCTACAGCTGGTAAGCAACTCCACTGTCAGAGCCAAGGCCTTTTACTGGTCCACCTGAGTGAGATAGTTGCTGCTAGCACCACTTGAAACAGTGCATCAATAATTGCTGCAAATGCAGCAGCAACAGCAATTAAGCAGAAATTATGGCACAAATTTTAATTAGGCAGAAGGATAAGAAACACTGGAATAACCTTAAAGTCAAACAGGGTATCAGTAGACATCACCAAAGAACACCTTCCCATTTCAAAATCCAAAGACAATTCCTCTGAAACCAAAAAGATAAGGTCCATATCATCTAGCAGACTGCAGGTGACTCACATAAGAATTTAGTATAGCACTTAGTTTAATATACCAAGTACACTTTTCCACAGTCAATTTTTCTTCAAGCAGAAATACAATTGATCCTGATTTCTAGCTCAGATTCAAACTTGGAAAGCTTAAAGAGTCAGCATAGGAGTAAATGAGATATTATTTCTCAATTCAAAAAAATCCTCTATTACTTGATAAGTTATGATTATTGTATCTTGCCAAGAAGTCGTAAAGGAAGAGAGGCGCATAAGAAACAGATTTGAGATAGAAAGTTTAAGACTATTCCTTTAAACTTATTTAGAAGACAACAACCCTCAGACTTTCATCTCAAAAGAGAAATACAGGTTTTATTAAAAGATCAGAAAGCTAGTGCAGAAAGTCACACGGACTGAGAAACTTCAAAGGAGGAGTCAAATGGTTTTTTCCATGAATAAAGAGGAGCTCCTCCCCAGTCTCCCCCCTTCTCTGCCCTCCATCATAGAAGTATAAGGAGTTAACAACAACTGGCTATTAACAATCAATAACAAATTAAACAGGAAAGCTGTATTATCCATTGGCTGCCAGCAAATTTAACACTAACAATTGTCAAAATTGAGTAATACTTTGCTAAAAGTAGTCAAATAGTAGAGAGTAATGTACAACAAAGGAGCAAGTGGGGTTACTACATAAAGAGCACTGGCTAACATTTTAAAAATAGCCTGTGTACAATCCAAATTGAAATAAAACTGTGCAAGCTTTCAGTAAGGATAATAATTGCCAAACAGAAGCAAGCTGAGCAGAATTAAGGAGGTGAAAAAGGAAATCACAGCTGAGCTGGAGGATCAATAAAATAAATTTAAGCATGGTAGAATCAAGACACACTAGACACCTTCTGCTCTGGAACTCTTAAACAACAAAATTCAATGAGAATAGGGGCAAAGCACAAACCTGCAGTGTCACTTGCATGAACTCTACAGTGATGCACTCTCAAATGATACTACCCTTATCCTAAGAAGCTGATATGAACAATAGAAAGGATGAATGGATTAATTTGCCATCTGTGAAGAACATTTCCTGAGATATTTTTCCCCCCCCTGGGAGGATACAACTGAATAGCAGCAGTTTATCTGAAACACAGCTCTGAGGCAGAATAATTGTTTTGTTCAGCCATCAAAAAGGCTTTTTCTTTTGCTCCAAAGAGGCCATCTTCTCCACACCATATTACTGTTGCAGAATGGTGCAAGGATCGGGGACATGGATTCTGTGTGAACAACCAAGGCCTTGGATTTTAGGCCCTTAG
>JAUBNY010001054.1:839367-850010 GCA_032275445.1 Crypturellus soui
CAACTTAGAGAAGAACAGCAGCCGGGCGGATTCACCGCTGCAGCTAGAAATCAGCGCTGGCGGAATTCCATCCCCGCCAGCGGCTAGTCTCGAGCCCTTGTGCCCTTTCCACGCGCGGCATATTACCTTTCCTAATCAAGTATAACTTTTGTGCAGTTTCCTAGCACAAAACACTTCAGACTTGTTTACTGGGTCCCTAACTTTCTGGAGGTGCCACTTGGACAAAAACAGCTAATTCCACCTTTAACCTCAATATTTCCTCAGCCTGGCTGTGACAGTGGTACAGGTTACTTAAAGCAAATACATTGTGCAGCAAATGGACAAAACTGAACCACTTTCTAAAGCTACAAATGAAATGCTTTTTCAGTCTTCCTTGCTCTGCTTTCTCTGAGAGAAAGCCTCCTTTTTGCTCTTATTTCATGCCTACTCATGAGCTCTGAAAGGAAAGCCATTCAGTAGATAGAAACCAGTTGCATCTAATTCCAAAAAAAAACAAAATGTAAAACAGGGAAAGCAGCTTGTGTGCTAAGAGAAGGAAGAGATGGATAAAAAAATCCTATGATTAACTATTTGCAGCAGGTGAGCACCTGTACTAGTGAAGGAAGCTAAGTGTGGAAGAATGAGAAGTATAGAAGAAAAGAAACTCACCTGCACAAATGTAGGAGTATTAGTAAGTTTAAAAGCAAAACGCTCCACACACTTGCAAATACCCACCCCGCTTCAGCGCAACACACTTAGGCTTAAATACAAGCACTATTGTCATCCTGAAGAACAACCTCTAGTCTTGATCAAGTCCCACAAATACAAGCTTTTCTTCTCTGTTCCCCATATCAGCTCGTACCGCCATTTCCACACTCCTTGCTGCCACAACATCTTTGGGTTTTGCATCTTTGGTTCCAATGTAGGAGCCGATGGTGTCACACGACCAGGGAGAGTACTGGCTATAGTCGTTTCCTTTGTATTTCCCAGCTATCTTCAGATCTTCATCAAAGTACTGTACAAAAACAAAAATCTGGTTCTGTAAGTAAGGGGAAAAAAGCAACTTTACAGCCATTTCTTAGTTCAAAAAACAGCTAACTTGAGGGGGGGGGGAGGGAAACACACCAGAATTTATTTTTTTATGAATACATCACCGTTGAGAGTTGGGCCACAGCAAGCATAAAGTATTCTTCTCACCTCACTATACTCCCTGTACTGATTGTTCATTTGTCCAGTAGGAAAGTTATTTTTTGACCTTGATTAAAAGAGTAAAGCTCAATCATGTTGTTACTTAATTCTAATCATATGAATAGTAAGTGAAGTAAAACTCAGTGACTGAGAAGGCTGAATATTTCCATTAATAATGGTTTAAGCTAGATAGCTTAAGACCAACAGTTAATCAAAGAATTGGCTTCAGAGACTGCAGATGGGACTACAGGGGCTTCTCCCCTGTTAGGGAGCACCAAACTTTCCTGAAGTATGTCACCACTCTTGCTGTTCTAACTTAGTCATCTTGACCTAGCAACATATGCCAACTCTATTTTCTAGCCACATTAGCCAGTCAGATCTCCATCAGAATATGCTTACCTCATCTGAATGGAAAGGATGAGGCAAAGTCGGTGAAGGTGCAAAAGGAGGGGGAGAAACCACCTTCCTCTGCTCTAGCTGGGCCATGATCTCCTTCCTTCGGCGGTGAAGTTCATCCAGGCTGGGATGAGGCTAAGATGAAGACAGAAATATGTTACAAGGCCTCAAGTTAAAAAAGCAATCTGTTTCACTAGTAGAAACTAGTGTTCCTACACTGGCCCAAGTTCTTCAGTTCAAGAATTCCCCAAAGGCAGGGAACCTAATTTGCCCCAAATTGATTAGATGCCAAAACTACACACCAGTGTTTCTAACTTTAAAACATTAACCTTTTATTTACAGGTAGCTTAACATGACTGTATGTTCCAACATAGCAAAGCGCCTACTGAAATACTACACGTGTTCCAGCAAGACGAGTCCTAGTTCTGGTCATATGAGGACAACAGCAGTAAGACTTCGTCAATCTTAACCTAGTCTCAGGTAGTGTGGATATACTTCATTAAAGAATTAAACCCATCACAAATATTTTAAGCTCAAAACCGATGAGGTTATAAGAGCTAAATGAAAAAAAAAAAATCTTTTAAAAAGATGCTTCCTAGGACTACAAATTTGATTCGGAGCCTTTAATCTGATACCAGCTATGTAAGTCTAAGCATGCTACAGCACCCATTTCCAGCTGGTGACTTCCTGAAATAAGTTTGGACTCTTCCACTCTGGTGATTCTCCACTTTATACTTCGAATTTCTTGTCCCTTTAGCAAGGATTGCAGGTGGCAACTATAAAACCACCCCTCATACTTTCAGTTGCCCCCAAAACATCAACACCTAATTGCAGAAACATTCCATTTACTCAAGTAATTAATATTTTCTTTCAAAAAGAGCTACAAAAACACATCATGAAATCCGTACTCTGTGGCATGGAGGTCTGATCTGACTGAGATGTGGAGCCACGGGGCAATAACCATCAATTTGCTGGTATCTGTCCCTGGATTCAGGTATGTAGGAGGGTACAGCTGCCTGTGGAATTTCAATTGGCACCGGGTTTCCTCGGACAATCTCTTCTTGCTGATATGGCTGGACAGGGGGATAGACGCGACGGGTGTCGTAGTGAGGTGGATACATGGGCTGCCCCATAGGAGGGTATTGCTGTGGCTGCGTGTACTGTGGGCTCACCACACGGTCCTGAAGGTAAGTTGGGTAATGGTCTAAATAAGGTGGACCAGGCTCAGGAGCTGATGGAGGTGGTCGGACAAAGCGAGACATGCACTGCGAAGACTGAGTAGGATAGTAAACTCCTGAAATGAAAAAGAGTCAAAGCAATCAACAAGATGTAGAAAGTTATTGAGAGAACTGTTCACAGAAGAACAGCTTCAAGTATTCCAGTCTGCAGGCATTCTAAGTGCTAACAATTACTTCACATTGTTTGTCTCCATTGTCTAACTGATATTCCTAAGGAAAAATTAACCAAAGCAAATTTTTAAGAACGGGTGAATCTAAAGCCCCGTAGTTTAACTCACTAAACTAGAAACCAAAAAGGACAAAAGGTTAGAATACCTCTAGGAGAAGAGGCAAGACTGAGCCCACTCTGAGTTCCAGAGAAGTACTGCTTTACTCTATTTCACTGGGATCATGCAGAGGCCAAAAATAACAACTGCATAGTCTATTTGCTGTAGGGAGAATAATCACTAAGATGTTCTCATAGATTCACTTTTGTCTAGACAAAACTTAATAAGCAAGGTTAGCACACACTGGTGTCCACACATTTCAACTGTGTTTTCCCCATTATACCAGCACCAGTACATGCATAAAAAAAACATGGATTAACAATAATTTAATGTTATCTCTAGATTTGTTTTTTCTCTTGAATAGTAAATAAGTTTCAGTTCTGTGAAGCATCAAAGACTCCAGGAACCACACCTCCTAGTTACCTAGTTAACTTGTTTCAGCAACTTATCTGTGATTTTCAGATGATCTGTTAACATGCAGGGACACGTGCAAATTGTGTACAACTGCTATCTCCTTTTGCACATAAAAATCCAGTAAAAGTCTTCTCTTCAGAATGTTCTACAACTTGCTTAAAACAGAATTTTAGAATTTTGTTTTTCTAGAATATTTTCTCCTTTACACTTCTTTTCTTTTCACATTACTTCCATTTTATTTCAGTTCTCTCCTCCATGTTATGCTATGTGATATGAGCTATCTTGAATGTTATACATTTTCCTTTTAGTAAGCCTCAGTGTTTTCTATCATTTGATCTCTAACTTTCCACTTGACTTCAGTTTTTATGCCTTTTTTGCAGCCAGTCCTTATGCTTTAATTTTCTCTTGCCATTATATGCACATGCAGACATCGCTGAAAACTCAGAAACATCTCATTAAGGACATTAACCAATTCTATCCCTCAGGCATAAGGCCCTCTGCCTAAGCATTATTTCCTTTCTGACGCAAATTGAATTAATGGTTATCATTCACAAACTCGGATCTAGCTTGCTTTTTCAGAAGAATTAAAGAGGACGGATTTACTACACAGGATGGGTTAAATCTCTAGACACAAGCAAAGAAAGTCCTCAGTCAAAACAAACAAAAAAAAAATAGGCAGCAGGCAGCTCACCATATCTGGTAATAACTGCACTGCATTATAAGCTAAAGCGTATATGTCCAACACCCTGACACGTCAACTCTCCATTTTATTGGGCAATCACCTCATTAATGGCTGCAGTTGAAACAGTATGCAGGAAAATACTAATATAACGGCCTAAGTACACACTAAGTCAGGAAGAAGGAACAAAACCACTATGAGAATCAAAAACAGTATAGAGGGTGTGGCCTCAATCTTACCTTGCTGATAGGGTGCTGGCTCAAATGGTGGAGCAGCACCTCTAGGATCTTGATAAAACATATCTGCTTGATGAGTATTATACAACTGGGAGCCTCGTGGTACAATTTGTAACTGCTTGGTGACTGACACTGAAGGCAAATCTGTTGGTGCCCGAGCAGGCACAGGATGAGGGTTCACTGGTAAGGCAGAAATAGAGCTCTTGGAGACAGATTCCATCCTAAAAAAAAACAAGGCCAAAGATGAAATTGCCTATTAAGACACAATGTAATTTCCTATCATTTAAGGTATTGTTCTTTGTCTATATTCTACTTTCTGAAGACCTGCATCACTTCTCCAATTAAACAGACCAGGAAGTCAGGCAGTGGAGCTTTAGTTTCCTATTCCACCATTTAGCCACTACAAAATAAATAAAAACACTGTTTCCTTTTAGAGTTTTATGTTTTAGAGTTTCTCTACAGTTCTAGGTTTACTTGGCTTCTACTGCCCATTTACATCCATGACACTATGAAGAGCATTTAGGAAGACCCGTACAAGTCAGGGGGGGATCCAGGGGCACTGCTACTCAGGTGGTCCATCTTCCCCGGCTTCAGAGCCGTCTCATAGTTGGATTCAGTCCCTCGGGAAACGAGCTGCGTCACGGTGCTGCCTGTTGACACAATTCCGTTTGGCAGGACAGGGGTTTTCCTATTGGGCAAGTCCACTCCCCCTTCATCTGAGAGGACAGCTCCTGAAGGCAGGCCCACCTCATTCAGCTGGCCCAAAGAGGCACTCAGCGGTCTTCGGGGAACCAGACGCTTGTTCATTTTGCGAAATCTTAAAAGAAAAAAAAAAAAAAAAGAAATAAAAATCTAAAAGGATTTTCAATTTTCTTTTTTTAAACTACTACTAGAAGCTCCAAGATTTTATTCAAATTTCCTGGAGATTTGAGCAATTTATTAATAATAAACTGTTGATAAATACTTCAATTAGCATGACAGATACTTTCTTCTAAGGATGACTGTTAATGACCAAGTACAGTATGAAGTCAGAGATGAACTTCCCACAGTAAATTTAAATCCTTATTTCCTGTATGTATATCCAAGACAGCTATAGGGAGAAAAACCAAACCAAAAAACAAACACCAGTAAGAAACTGGTGAATCAAACTGTGTACTGCTCTGTTATATTCACAGACTAGTCACAAACTAAAGACAGGGGTGGGGGGGAAGAAAAAAAACTCAACAGATTCTCTTTTGCACCATTTGTCTGATAATAAGCCATGCTTTTTGTAGGTATAATATCTTTCTAAACATAGGCTTTCAAGATTTAAGTACATGTACCAACAGACACCTTATGCTACTTGCATTGCTTTATATATCAAGTGATAAACTTTGGAGATAAACTCAAAACATACTGTAGTCCCAGAAAAATCTAACCACCCCCACTAAGTCTAAGCAAACATGAACCTCCTAACATTCCATAGCAATCAGCAGGCTGACCGTACTGGACCAGGGAAGAGAGCCAATTCCAGAGTTGAAGGTCCTTTGCTAAGCAACCTGCCTTCAGCAGAGACTGCACACAGGCAGGAGGGCATTTGCGCTAGTGCAACTGCTCCCCACTATTTGCACTGCAGACCCAGAGGCGGTTTCCTATGCAAGAGGACTTCTGAAAAGTTGTACTGAATGTACTGAAGCCAACACTCCTAATAACAGCTAATAAGCCAAGTGAGATGTTAACAGAGGAGGGGAGTATACATTACTGTAGGGAATGAAAACAGAGTATTAATTCCATAATGTAGGGACTAAAGGTTGTTCTTTCAAAGAGAGTCAGACAAGTAAGTGTAATCCTGCTATACAGATCTGGGTTGTTCATCTTCAAGGTGAACAGCACAGGACCAGGCTGCCCAGAGAGTTTGTCTCTATTCCTGAAGACACTCAAAAGCTCTCTGGACACCATCCTAGGCAGCCTGCTCGAGCAGCAAGCTTGGCCTAGAGGATCTTCAGAGGTACTTCCCCATCTTAATCATTCTATGATTGGATAGGTAATAACAATCTTCCTTGAAGAAGGCTTCCCTGGAGCCACTGATGCATTGATGAGCTTTTCATTAACACACCAATTTTGGTCCAGGATTAATCTGCCAAATAGCCAAACTGTAAATTTAAACTACATCGTGTTGAGAAAAAGTCATCACTGGGAACACTTTAATAAGGGGAAAACAAGATAGGGCACTGCCACAGGAGGATCACTTCAGTAGAGACAGCCCATGACTTCTCAAACAACACTACTCAGAAGTTATTCTGGCACTTCACAACAGCCATGCAAGTCACAGTTGTGCTTAGCAGGACACAGGCTGCCAAGCCAAACCCTTGGCCATGAGCAGAAGCAAGCCAACAGCAGCTCACAAAGGTCAACTCAGAGTTCATTTTAGAATTTCACTAATGCCTAAGCAGCCCTTTTCCCCCTTGCAGAGGGGTAGTCAGGCACTGAGAAACCACTGCTGCTTTTGCTTGCCAATTACCTCTGAACATCTCCCTCCCATCAGGTTTCTCAGGCTTGCAGCACCTGATGGCTGTTGACCACACAAGGATTTGCACACAGCTTGCAGCATGAGGACTGCCCATTCATGCAGGACACAAACCCAGGAGCTCATATTAACGAAAGGTGAAAGAGTTAATATAACATTCTTGAGAGTAAAATGCTTAGAGAAAAAGGAAGGAGAAAAAAAAAAAAAAGGCTCATAGTGCTACTCTCTGAAGTCTTCAGAGCAACTTCATGAACGTCTGTGGCAGTCTCCAAGGGAAAAAAAAAAAATAATCTTAAAAAAAAACAAAAAAAAAAAAAAAAAAAAAGTACTCACCCATACGCGCTAGGTCTTTGTCCCTTAGCAGGGGTGGAATCAACTAAATACATTGAATTTATAATTTGACATCTAAGGCAATATTGCATATTTGTCTATAACCTTCCTTCCAACCTTAAAGCTGTATACAGGAAGAACAATTTTCTGTAGAACACCTTCACTTAAGATACTCTAGCATAATGTAGTATTCCTATTAAACACTTAAAGGAGAACAACTAATGCAGCATCCCCTCTACTAAGCAGAGATAAAAGATCCAGGGAAGGATCTTAACTCCCAAGTTCTCTAACTGCCTATGGAAAGTGCTGCAACACTGAACAGCAAATGGTCACCTCATTTCATCCTAAAACAAAATTACTGCTCTGGCAAACAAACTAGTCTGGATAAAATGAAGCTCTTTTTCCCAGCAAAGCTGACAGACCATCCTTCTTGATGCATACGACTAGTTCATAGGAGATACAGCACCACCCTTGCCAACCTGCCTATGCAGCACGACTAAGGTGAATTTCAACATGACCAAGAAGTGCAGAGAAGGAAAACTCACACCAGCAGTGCTGTCTCCACACAGCATTAGTATGAAAGTCCTATTCTGTGTCAGCATCAGTAGCTGCCTTTGTCATTCTAATACCACAAGCCTTTTTTTTTTTTCCTCCCTTTTTCTCTCTTCATCTATTTCCATACAGCTGAAGGACAGCCTCATTTTTCCTTTGAGCTTTTAAATTTTAAAGGGTGTGGGGGGGGGGTGGGGGAGGGGAAGAATGCATTCCTCCTCTGACTTAAAGTCTCTTCATGGAACAATTAATAATCCTACCATAAACACAAGTTCACGAGTTAAAAACTGTGTAAAATAAGCCACATGAAAACAAACCAAAAAAGCCCTCTAAATAATACACCGCATTTTTTTTTGTAACAGAAACAAATACTCAGAATTACAGAGTTCTACCAGGTGTACAGGATAACCAGGTGTTGCCTCCAAACTTGTCATATCTAGTGCTTAGTTACTGCACACTTCATACAATTGCCATTTTGTTATTCTGACAATATCTTTACTGCTCATTAACTACTGAGCGTGTGAGGGGCTGAACAGTTTTCAGGGACAAACACTGCAAATAATTTAAAAAAAAAATCTGATGTGTCCAAGTTTCTAACTCTCCAGGTAGTTACAAGCAACACAGAAGACATAGAGGACTTATATATCTGGAAACTACTGGCAACAACCTTCCGCTGCAGCACAGCAGCATTCCTCTTCCCAGAGGAGCACTACTCCTGCACAAAGTCACGCTTAGTTCCTATATTCAAGGATGACCAGTTACAAAACTTAAAATAGGTCTATTAAAAAGTTTTTTTTTCAGATGATTTCTTGATAGCTTAAGAGTTAAATGAGATAGGTGTCTCCTCTGCCCCTTTCCTAGACATAACTCACTCTTAAGGACAAGGCGCAGCAAAGATTGGACTGATTTCTCCCTGAAGAGGTGCACTTACTTTTCCAGTTCCTCCTGCGAATGTGCAAAGGTGCAGCTAGCCCCTCGGGGGCATCCTCCTCTCTGCTTCATGTCTCGGCACATGTATGTCTTGTACTTGCTGTGCTGAGGAGGCTAGCAAGGGTAAAGAAACAAAGTAGGATATATAAGTGCATTTAACTGAATATATCCTCTTAAGAAAGGACTGATGTGTGACTTGAATATTCCTTCCATGTAAAAATCCCAAGAGAACATGAAACAAACAACTGACAGGAACAGTATTCACATCTGGGTCTCTGACCAAGATTCAAGAGTAGGCATTTTGAAATTAAGTCACTATCAGATTTTCAAGAGTTTTTTCCAGTTTCTTACTGGGGGCTTGAGAGGACTTCAGTATCCCTTAGGTATTCATGTACAGCTAAATTTCATCACGTTTCCTCGTATCCTCTTTGAATTAAAAACCTCTTATTTATGTTAGTTATTTTTTTCTACACACACAAGACAGCAGGGTACAGGGCCATCTTCTACATTGTTTTGAATTAGGTCTCTAAAGAAATTGTGATGTACTGTAATCTTGCCATCTGCATATACACCCATTTGTTAAGTACTCTAAGATAAATTTTGAATGAGAACTGAGTCTTAAAGTTGTGAAGTTCCTACAGGTTTCATGGCAAGATTAAATCAGGGTGAAAAAACCTTATCAGAGTTTTCACCACAGAAAGATCTGTAAAAAAAAAAAAAAAAAAAAAAAACCACACTTTGGCTTTCTGTGAAATTCAAGATAAAACTCAGCTAGAAAATATAGCTTTATTAGAAGCCAATCCACAAACTATTTTTTGTCCCCCTGAAACACTGAGGAGGGATTCAGGTGGGCTGTAGGTGAGCTCCAGAGACCTCTGCTTGCCACAGCCCCCAGCCAGGGATGTTGATGCTGCGGGGATGGATGCAGGTGCCCACCTTGGGGAGTTGGCTGCTCCACACCGGATACCAGGCCTAGGTGAAGCTCCTTCCAGAGCCAGGACCACCACAAGCACCCTCATGAGCTTTCCCATTCCAATCTTCCACTTTGTTCTACCACTGCTTTTCCTTTTGTCAGTGATGGGGCATCATTAGGCATCAAGAGGAATTAGTGAGTGCAAAAAGTTAAAAGTATTATTCAGCCTGACTTGAGGCTTCTACTTGTTTGTGCCCATCCTTCCCCAGAGAAAAACCTCTCTACCAGCTTAACTCCCTTTCACATAACATGCAGAACAAGAAGACTCCCATAGAGCACAGGGGTAGTACCTTGGCCTTCTGACCTCTATTTCCCTAAACTGCTGTTGGATTAGATCATTTTCTTTTTATCCTAGTGAATGTGCAAATTAACACAACAGTATTTTTTTTTTCTTCTTAAATAAACATGAGACTGCAAGGACATCCTCCAACCTGCTCCTTGTGAAATCATATCCTTCCAAGTGTCACTAACAAACCTGTATCACTAGACCCAGTCAATAAAACTTCAGGGGCAAGTCTTTTTCCTTAAATATACATAAGATTATTTTGACCTTCTTTTAAAGAGTTTTTAGCTTTTACCTGTTGCTGGTCCGTTCCTTTCTTGCTGTGATTCTGAATATAATCAACTAAGCCATGAACCACAGTTCTCACAGCAACTAGCCCATTTTCCAGTTGTTCCCATGTTGGAGGTGGAGCATCTATAACAGAGAAGAGACAGGATTATATAAAACACTACATATTTTATGTAAATATAAAAAACCCACACATGCAGAACAGCATTTTTCTACAATGAAGTAATGATGAAATCTTAAATGCCACAAAAACTTTATTAAATGACCAAAAAGGTTTCACCTAAAGGTGTCTCCATGAAGGGAGACTCTTCCCAGTCAATCCAGGTCCCTCTTTCCCAGTCACTCTTCAGCTAATAAGTATCCAGTGCACTCCAAGTTTGATCCT
>JAUBNY010001054.1:850110-874961 GCA_032275445.1 Crypturellus soui
TTCCCAGTCAATCCAGGTCCCTCTTTCCCAGTCACTCTTCAGCTAATAAGTATCCAGTGCACTCCAAGTTTGATCCTTGACTAGGTATAGCACAAGGATTAGGTAAGAAAGCACTACACTTGTCTCTAACTGTAAAGCATACCTGGTCCTCACTTCAAAGCAGAGCTTGTTTAAGTAAACTGAAACCAATCGCTACTTTTATCTTCTGAAATCATAGGTTAGGCCTTCACACTCTCCCTCTGACAATAACCTCAGTTTGGCAAATATGTAAAAAGGCATAAAATAAAACCTCAGCCACTTCTGCCCATCCCTGCGTCCCTGGCCAGTCCCTCCTCAGCACTACTAACTTCTCCCAACAAATTCTACCACCTCCTCCGTGTCATAAGCTTAAATCTATCGCATTTGCATTCTTCCCAGTTCGCTTATCCTTCCCAGTTTGTCTTTCCACAGATTTGCAGAATGACAAACTAAAAAGAAAATACTAAGTTCTCCAAAAGAGTGTATCTGTCCTGTCTAGAATGATTTTTGCCTAGCTTCTTCATTTCAGCCCATCAGATTTGTACTTTAAAGTACTAGATAGTTTACATGCAAGATGTCCTATGATTTTGAAGACATCTTCATGAGAGACTTCTAAATGTAAAAAGTACAGTCTAGCAGTCTAGAGAAGCTGACTTAACCCAGAATTTCTAGACCAAGGACACACAATTTTTAGGTAAGAAGACAACGGAAGTCCTTACTCTGACAAATGCTTTCTTAGACACTCGCCCTGTTTGTAAACAGATCATCTGCTTCACTAACTGGAGGGAAAGAAACATCTCAAAGCAACAGCTAAGACACTGCATTAAACACAGTGGTTCTACCAGTCTTACTGAAACCAGATTTGCAAAGCAACAGGAAGTGGCATGTTTACTGAGCAGGTAAAGGAACAAAGCCTGTTGCAAGTTAACACTACCCAGTGTGAAGAACACACTACGTAACCTCAGAGGATTACACGCACTTAACATCCTCAGGTACCTTAGCCAGTGCTTTCAAAAACAGAAGACATCCTCAGAAAAAGAGTGAAACGCCAGCAATTTTTTGGCTCCATATTTGTTTCAAAATAGTTTAGTTCTTCATATAAATTGTTTTTGCAAGGTTGGTTTTCAACATTATTCACAAATCTTAAAATTTATCAGTTATAGAGGACACTTTCTTCTCCTTAGGGAGTAGCTTTCAATCCCCTAGTGCAATTAAATTACTCTTAGTAAACTACAAATTAGACAGTTTTGTAAAATATCTAGACTTACCTGGACTGGGATCGATATTTGCCAGGAGTTCCAGGTGAGGTCGAAGACGATTCAGGTTAGCTGGATCTCCAGTCCTCTGGAGAGCAATAGTCAATTCCTGAACACTCTGTGCAAATGAAGCTGGGGTCTGCAACTTAAAATAATTATAATAATTAACTTTCTACAGACAAAGCAACCCTTTCTGAAGGCTGCTTCATCAGATCAGAGCTGTCTTACAAAACTGAAGCATTCCACCCCCCAAAAAGCTGTTTTCAGCACTCTAAAGTAAAAACACCCCCTCTAGCCTCAAACACACACCCTTTCTTTGGCATTCTAAGTTAAAGAATAGTTCTCCAAACAGACAAAAAAGCTGGCATTATATCCAGCAGTGTAAACTGTTTCTTTTCTGAACTGTGCCAGCACTGAGGAAAAAATATTCAAGACCCATTTAACAAGGATTGAAGAACAATGTTCAATTTACTAACACCACACAATCGCAGTACCTAATATCCTGCTTGAACTCTGCACAGATCCTTCAGAAAGATCTGTCATGACCTGAAGACCAGGTCAAACAGATGGATAGCTACCAGTTTATTCTTGAAGCTAATCCTCCTGCATGGAAGACATCATTTAGGTACTAACTTGGGGGCTGATTGTCTTTCAACTTAACGACTAGCTTCCCATCTCCAAACCAACTATTAACCTGTTTCACTATATTGGTAGCTCTCAGCTGTTTAGAAGGGACACATCCCAGCTGAGCAGTTAAACTCTTTTCCTACCTACTGAAAGAGATAAAGTAGAAAAAAAGAATAGGAGAGCACCGAGAGCAGGATTAATTACGTTCTAAATGTAGGTTCTCATTTAGGCCAAAAAGGTTTTCGAAATAACAGCACAAATAATCAATGATGAATAGATCTGAACACGTTTCATTCAAGTTACAAGTTTACAGATCTACAGTTACAGACAAGATGGGCTGGGCTGACTGCAGGTGGCTTTACCTTGTCAATAATAGACTGCATGTGGGATTTGTGAGATTGGTCTCCATATAACAGCGAGGACCACTGATCCGGTGCAATGCGTAAACCTGCTTCCATAGCAATTTGAACTATCTGAGAATCATGTTCCCTTCTCAGAGCTTCGTAAGTCCGAAATTCCTCCTTTAGTTGCATTAGGGAGGAATCCTCATCACGCTTTGTCACCTAAGGGGGCGGGGGGGGGGAGAGAAGCCAAGGACAATTAAGCAGGATAAGCCAGAGACATAAGTCCAAATCCATCAACAAAGTTCTTCCTCCCAGAACAAGCTGAATTGCTGTCATGACACTATGCAAGGAACATCACCATTATTTCCCACTAAAATAAGCTCTTCATTAACTGTGGTTACTATGAAATAAGTATCCAATACACTCTGAGTCAGACCCAGGTATTACTATTAGTGTCACACTTCTCAAACACTCATATAAGTAACTACAGCATCCATACCCAACTCCTCAGTCAAGAGATTGTACTGAAGAATTCTGTTCTACATTTAATTATCAGCAACAAAGCATTATCTTCCTCATTTAGTGGGATAATCCTTAAGTTGAACACAAAGCAACAGACTTAAACAGTGAGCAGTATCATTAACAACTTAAGTTTTCCTTATATAACTTCACTAATAAACTGCATTCTGATATTACAGTGCCTTATGTTTCTTTTTAATCACAAAACTCAATTAACAGATACTTTTCCAGCTTTAAGTCTTTTAAAGAGGTAAGTTACACTGACTTACACATGAGTTTGTTACTGTGCATCTATTAAACCTGGACAGACTCCAATCTTAGATTTACCGCTTAAAATTGCAATTTCAGCCTCCACTGCCTTCACAGATATAGGACAAAGAACACTCCAAACACACACAGAACTTACTGAGGAATGCTTTAAATAATTATACATATTTAATGGTATGGGACAGGGACAACTGAAAAGGGGAAACAAATGAGTTTTAGAAGTTGTATATAAAATAACTCATTTTAAATCAGAGCATCCTTTGGCTATACAAAGCAGTATTTTTACATGGTATGAAACCTCCAAGCAAAGTCTTCATACCTTGAAGCATGAGGCTCTGTAAAGAAGCTGGACAACATGTCCAATGCTAGTTTTAGAAGCCTGAGGAAATCGTGGCTCCAACCTCTGAACCACAAAGAGAACCAAAACCTTCCGTGATAAAGCAGATCCATCTTCCAGAGCCAACAGAACCAGCTTTAAAGCCTCCTCTTGCATTGCTGGAGGAGAAAAAAAAAGCAAAGAACAGGGAATAAGATGAGAGAAAAAGAGAGCGAGAGAAAAAAAAAAAAAAAAAGGAGAGAGAGAGAACAGAACACAAAAAACATGCATTTTTCTTGTGCTCCATTTCACAGAAATAAACATAGGACATCAGCTGCAAGCTGTAGACAAAAAAAAAAAAAAAAAAAAAAAGACAAAAGGCAAACATAACTATACAGATGGGAAGCAGAGCCAAGTGAGGAGGGAAAGGAGAAAGGGAAGGGTACCACCCAGACTGCAACTGGGAAAATAGATAGCATACTTTGAAAATCCTTATACTGATAATCTGGACAGATACATAGACAAGGAGTAAAGAAGTCTGATCACCTGGATACCCAAAGACTGACAAGACCAAAGAGAGGAGAGAAGAAAAAAAAATAAATAAATGAAAAGAAAAAAATCTAAGTTCCACACTGCTCCGCATGAGTGAAGGCTGACACTGTGGAAAGACAAAGCAGGCAGTTCTCACACAGATAGGAGAGCAATCAAATAAGTTATGTGCTCTAACACCAAATATTTTTCACAGCTAGAAAACAAGCCTCTCCTGTCCTCCTTAGTGATGCAAGAGTTGGCACAGGGCCTTAGTCCTCATTTTCGTTTACTTCAATGGAGGAGGAGAAGAAAAAAAAAAAACAAAACAAAAAACAACAAACAAAACCCACACCAAACACACACACCAGCCCAAAACACCCCCCTATTTTAAGGAACAAACTTCATACTTCAAATATGAATTTTTTTTTTTCATTGATCAACAAGTAAGCACTCCAGGTTCAGTAACTGGACACCATTACATTTTTTCAGGATAACAGGTTGTTTCAACACGATGTGAAATACAATTCAAATTTAGGATTATGTAATCTTTTTAGATATACACCCTTTCTGATTTCTAAGTATGTAACTTTTTTAAAAAACAGACAGAAAAAGGTAACAAATTTCTCCCCTCACTACCACCACAACTCCTTATGTTTATTTCTCTAGCAAACTGGAGAGGGTCATGTCCAGTCACTTCTAACACCACTGTTTTGTAGAAGGGTTTTACTTCCTTGAGGATATAAGAAACAAACTACTTTGAATTTTAGCTTCTCACAATAACAAGAGGCCAATAAGTATTTAGACTTTTATCAAAGTCTTGCAAAAGCAGCAAAAACATGAAAGTCCGTAACAGTAGCACAACAGATATATCATTAATTCTAAAGATCTATGGTAAGAAGTTAAACCACTGCCCAGCAAAATCACTCAGGCAATTTCTGCCACATGGATGCTTATTTCTCCACCCTCCTCAATCCTAAATTGCTTCTAATACAGCAGTAGTATTAATTTGCATGTTACATACCTGGCCCAAGGAACTGGCACCCTCTGGCTCTCACAGCAGCCCAGAGGTTGGAAGAGAGCTGCTGTGGGTTCTGGTGCTGCAGGATGAGCTCTGTAACGGTTCTTTCACCGAGCGACCGCGCTGCACGCATGGCTCGGATGCGTCCCTCTTCCTCAACTAGTTGGCAATGAACTAACGTCACAAGTTTTCTTTGCATGGGACGACTTAGCACACTCTGAGTAGTACTGTTGAGACCCACACCTGCAAAACAAAATGAAACAGAAAGTTGTCACTTCATATCTTTTAGCACCAGCCTTCAGCTGCTATACTAGAAAACTGCAAACCCATTTCTCCCCATGTTGACTCTGTTCAACAGAATGCTACAGCCAGGCACATCAAAAATTCATTTTTATCCCTTTGCTTTACTCAGCATCAAAATAAAGCAAATAGTTCTCTGAGGTCTGCTTTGTGATTAATTGATGTGACTCTCTAAGAAACCTCATGTAAACTCATACTTCCCCTTATTTTTGAGACTTGTAGGGATCATTTAATCTTTAAACACCTATTTTCATAAAACACTTAGTATTATATAACATTATATGTATAAACCCAAATATTATATAGCATTATATATATATTTACATATAATGTTATATCATACTACAAGCTTTGATATTTTTGTGTATATATGTATGTATATATGCATGTTGATATTATGTGTGTCTGTGTGTATATATATATAAATATATATGTATATGTATATATACACATATATAATCTCCTTTTTCAAAGCCAGTCCCCATACCATTCACCTGTATTGCTTCATTCGCTCTGTATCTAGGAAGAATTGATTATTGATTTTCCACATCCAGCATTTGTAATACACACACACACAAAGTACATACACTCGAACTTGGTGAACTTCTGCCAACTAATATTGTTCAAATGGACTCAGTCATTGTGTAAGGTTTTATATAAATAGAATAACTTATTTCTCATGTGTCCTACATTCAACATATACTTCCTTTATTTTATTTCTCCACTGCAACAAAGCTGCATTTTTAGAGTTAATTAAGGCAGGCAGAACTCAAGAAATGCGAGTGTTTACTCAGTACGCAGAGGTCAACCCAACTTAGTAAACTTACCTCAACTTACTACCGTAAATTGTGCCTTTTCTCAGTGTTATTTTGACATAACACTTTTAGAAGTCTTTTCCCCAAGTGGAAACATAACTTTAACACTTGAAAGGTGATTCTAGTTTGCTATTTTAGAACTAGGTCTAGCTCCATCTTTCTGGACTCTATTAGTAATTAGTGAATAGTTTGTTATGCAACTTATTTATTTGCAGCTTTTATTTTCAAAAGAAACACAGGAATTACCTCTGGCACTGCTGAGTGGTTTGAGGTACAATGCCAATTCTTCCACACATTTCTTGCCCTCCTCATAATGCTTGGTGTCTTCAGCTCCACTACATAAAGTAATTGGCTGCTGCTCTGGAACCTGGAAAGGCGACACAGACATCTGTGATGAATGTGCACATACAAGCAGCGGTCTTGCTTACAAGCATGCACCCATCTTATTACTATCAAGCATTTCCTGTTTCATTCCCCTCCTCTACAATTTTTCACCATCACTGAGCAATACATAACTACCAATTTTAATGAACAAATGGCTCCCACTCCACTCCCCTCCTCAGCAAACATTGGTTGAGGTGAAGTTTTAAAAACAAACACGCACACACTCACACACACCATTAAGCTACAATTTACCTTATGGACCATGATATCAGACTGCTTTTTTAGTGGCTGATAAGAAGTAAAGCCAGAATGCTTATTCCACAACAACAGATAGTAGTACAAGAAAAATGACATTTCTTATAATTATGACCTTCTTTTGAAGCAGCAACTGTAGAGACACTGCCAAAGCAGGCCAGGCAAAACTCAGAATTACTCAGGTAACCCTGGTTTGTAAGAGGGTACAGATTCATATCTGGGACCTGGCATCTCTAAAAATATCTAGGGATAAATGTTCAGAACAATCTATATTAGGAAGGGAGAAGAAGGAAAGTTGCAGCATATTCTGGAGAAATCCAGTTAGATGAGCTGCAAAATAACATTATCCTGCACAGCAGCTATGTACACATCTGCAAGCATTAATCTGGTATCATGGGCTAGTGTAGTGAGCTTTGCTTCCATAATGTTTTGGCTGTACCATTTATTTCTTCATCCAGACAAATTTTTAGTAAGCAACTTCTATATTTCAAGCAATGCGCAACTCCTGTGTTTCCAAATCAAGCACTACCCCAGGGGCAAGTGTGTCCTGCCAGTCCTGAGGAGCTGCTTACAGGGACCCCATGGAGGGCTTCAGCATTTTTTCCCTTCCCCCACAGGATGCTGCCAAATAAAGGAAGAACTTGACAATTGTATCAATAAATAAACAGGCTACATATACAAATGCATGCCTAAAACATATGTAACAATTAATGGAAAGATATTTTTTGCTATGTTCTATGCATTCATTCATAGCACTGAGAAGTGAGAAAACTGCTGAAGGTGGTGTTAAATTAAGTGGTGCTGCTACAGCCCACTGACATTTTTATTCAAGCCTGAACTTAGCTTATTTAAAGCAATCTACTACATTGCAGTCCTTTCCATGGGTTTCATCCTCAAGGATATTTTAAAGCAAGTCACAAGAAAGGAATATTGTTTTATACCTACACCTTAAAGCTTTCCTTTCTTGTCCTTGCTGACTCTAGAGAGAGTGAGAGAGAGAGAGAGGGGAGGGAAAAAAAAAAAAAAAACAAAAAGCCACACACAGTAGTTGTCACACTTCAAACTTCTGCAATTACTGAAATGTGTACATACTCCAGAATTCAGTTAGGCTGTCAGAATTTACAGAATTTACAGACAAATGAAAGCAAAACTTGGATCACCTTCTCCATCAAAGATGCTCTGCCTTCTATCTTATTGCCTGCTGTGCTTGATAAAGAATAAATGCAGCACATAGTACTTGTTTGACAAATCCCAGTAATCATAAGATACTCTAGTAAATAAAGAGGGAGTTTATATAACCAGTCCCTTAGCACAACTCTGAATTCAAATACATACAGATGAACAGGAACAAAGAGAAAAAACCTCCACAATTCAGCACAGAACAGCCCTTTCCAGACTCTGACAGAAAACAAGAAAGGAAAATGAAGCCCACAGAGCTACGCGAACACAGACTGTTAGCAGAGGTTCGGACCAAGCCACCAACACATTCAACAACGCTTGTGAAAGTGGGATGCACAGTAAGGCATACAAACAACAGCCCAAGATTCAACAGCTCTGTGCAGTGAACATGTCTGTAACCAGGAGCAGTTCCAGCAAGGCTGGTTTCCCAGGAGTCGGGAAGCAGAAGCAAGAACACCTCCAGGATTTTCTTTCAGTGCGAACAGAAAGCTCCTTGCCCTTTTGCGAGCCCCTTCCATATTCACACATTGCCTCTCCTGGGAGCTGCACAAGCAAAACAGGCTCTGCAACTGAATAGCACCCACCTCACGACTGCGAGGCTGGCGTTGCACATCCCTGCTCTGTCACGGCTGTAACGCACCTCAGGCTCATTTCTATCTGCTCCAGCAACATACAAACCTTGCAAGCATGACAACTGAAAATGCAACTTGAGCATCACAACATTTAGCAAAGCCTGCCTGAAATAGATGGGGAGGGGGGGGAGACATGAAGCCCAATGTTCAGCACCAGGTTTCTATCTCAAAGTGAAGCAGATTTTACAGGAGGCCATGCAAGCACACTAGAATGCCAGACACAGCACAACTTGACCAGCCAGACACAAGGGTTGACTGGGCAACCCCAGGGAGCTCTGACCAAAAATAGGCTGGTGCACAAAAACTCGCAAGGGCTAATGAAGCTATTGGACAAACCTCACCAAGGGCAACACTGGATCTGTGCACTGCTCCCCCTTTCCTTTGCAAAGGAAACTTCAGGATAAAAATCGAAGGCTTATACAACTTCTTGTAAGGCCAGGGCTGGAAGAGATTAGAGGCCAGCCTTCACTTTCAGGTGGAGGACAGTGCTTGAGCTCAAGACACTTTGTGCTTTCCAAGAATCCCTGGAAAGAACAAATGTGCTTCTCCCTACACACCTTATACAACTGGAGCTGCAGCACATCTCGCAGCTAACCCTTACAAAGGGCTTGCCCTTCTGCTAGTGCTTTCATATGCTGTTCCAAAAATTTCACCATTTTAGAATTAGAAAAATGGAACAGCATTTACTAAGACTAAAAAAAAACCCCAAAGAGATAGACTATGACTCAAAAGTTACAGGAGAAGCAAGTTTTCTTTTGGCTCTGTCAAGGAATTGCTTTATAATCACAGAGAGATCATTCAAGCCCAAAGCATTTAGACTTCCCCATTGCAAAACCTCCTTCCGAGAGGCTGGAGGCCCCCATCGTCTGGATTGTTGACAAGGCTTCTTGCAGAGCACAAAGCGGCTGCCCTGCCAAATGAGTTCCTTATTTCCATCCACACTCCGCATCTAATTCTCCCAGGCACCCCACCCTTTTCACTGCAAACTGCGCTTACGTGCCACAATAAATGTCTTCCGAAGGAGACCACAGTAAGAGCAACAGTGTAATCTTGACTTTTTTTTCTCCTTAGCTTAAACACGGATTTGCATACCCCTGCCTCAGCATTGAGCCTGGGTGTCCTTGCACAGGAATGACATCCTTCAGATTGATTCTTGCAGCTGTGCAAAGAGGCAGGTTGTGATGGCATAAGGAGAGGGGAGACCAGAAACAAATGCTTGCACCAAATCCAGATTCTGAATTAGCCATTTAAGTGCAATTTGATGGAGGATGTCAGCTTGCATCCCTGCTAGTTAGCAGCGGGCACTTAACTGGGCAGGACAAACACGTTCAACGGGGCAAACCCTGTTCCGTCCCGTTTGAGACATCCCTCATTTCTTCCTCCCACAAACAGAGGATTTTCTTCTTGCCAAAAAGCAATGCCCATCGCCTTCCAACTTCTCAAAAGTTTGTCGAATGTTTCCTTGCAGAGCATTCCTCCTCAGAGGCCCCTATATTCATTAGGGGCTATAAAACAGCTCTAGCAAATGTGCCGAAAACTTAGGATCTGCAGTAGCCGCCTTCCCCTTCTGAAGGGCCATGAGCTGGCTGGGCTCCACCCCAGGAGCTCCAACTCTCATCATACACAGGTGCATTGTCAAACACCTCCCACTGCATTTATGGTATCCAGGCGGACACAGACAGAAATAAAAGTGACCACAGGAATTCCTGGCTTTCAATGTCACCTGTTAGGAACGTGCATACTGCTGTCTTGCACATGGTGGAAAACAGGAGGCAACAGCTTTGATGACAAATCCATGACTGGGCACCTTCAAAACACAGGCCTGGTGGATGCTTAATATAGCTAAATATAATGAGTAATACACAGAGCTTGAATGGCTGAAATTCAAGAGCTTGTTCCATTAGAAACTGGCTTAGGGGATTTCTTCTTTACCTGAAAATTTTCAAGGTTTTCTATGACTGCAGCATCTGAAAGTCTTTGGCACTTGTGCTCACTCCACTAAGCATACGTATACTGAACAGCACAGCCACTGCCTCCCAGAATGCGATGTGTGAACTTCTCCAAAACCTCCCCAGAGGAAAGAACACAAACTTCTCCCACACAGACAGAAGCTTTCTGTTGTACTGCTTACCTTCTAAAATGAAACCTGTTTTTTAGAATTCTACATTAAAAAAAAAAAGAAAAAAAAAGAAAAATGGTCTTCATGCAGTGTATGGAGGTTTGCAGAAGATCAGAGATGGTTAGAGTTATGCACACCCTCCTGAAACTAACAAAAAAGGTCTAACTGGCTGGCCTACTAGCAAAGCTAGAATAAAGTCTTCAATCCTGTGTAACAGGGCAGAGTGGTTTTCCATGTCATTGCAAAAGATCTTGGTTTTGTGAATATATAAAATTTAGGCAAAGACCAAGTTAAAGCTACAAGTCAGCTTCTTTCAAAGAGTAGCAAATACACACAAACTAAAAAAAATCCTCAGGAGGACTGACATTTATCCACATCACAAATGCAGGTATTTGGATACAGCTGGTACTACTGTATAAACTTCGGAGGGAAAGGAAGAAGATAAAATGGAGCAAGTGAGAAACATACACGTTAGAGATACGGAAACATGGAGTTGAATTACCTTCTCCCCATAGGCAGGGTGCATCACTACCAGACCAGAAACAGAACTTTTTAATCTTTGATACAACTTCAAGATCAATAAATAGTAAAAGGACAGTAACAACCCATATCTGGTTCAAAAGAGAGGCAGAAACATTTGGGGCTAAGTTAGTATATCTCATCAAAAGACTAAAAGCAGCTTTCTTTTTTACCTTTTATAGCTTCTGTACAACACAGCTCAAAACTAAAATATATGTCTTCCTGAATTTTATGACGCCTCTTCAATTCAGCTAAATCTAGACAGGGAAGTAAAAAATGGGAAATCTATATCCTCTTTAAGCTACTTGCATCCATCCTACGTGTTTATTTCTCACTGTAAATTTGACATGTTCTTCCCTCCTCTGCTCAACTCCCAGATCCGTGATCCTGTGCAGCCTCAAAAGGTCCAGCTCACAGGAAGCTACCAGTGGCCTAACCCTGTGGCTTCACAATCAGCTTACAGCAGCTTAAGTCTGTGCCTCAATTGAACAGGATGATCCTGCTTCCTATGGCCACACATTCCTGTCCCTTTCCTCAGGCTGGTGCCATTGCAGTAGTCACCCGAACCAGATGCCCGATTCAGCTGACCTTAGGCAGGCTCTCCCCTCTCAGCTGTAGCAGGTTTAAACTAACATAGGTCATCTCATAAAATTACACTCCCGTGACACAGTTCAAATTAGCAGTCTCTGTACTAGCTTACGTCTACCAGAGGGGTCTGTCACCTTCCCTTTTCCTCTCTCTTGCTTCCCTGGCACTGCATTACATGTCTGCTAGCTGAATCAGAAAAGGTGAGCGACGTAACACACCACTAGGATGGTTTTCCATGAGATAGCTGATCCAGTTCAGCTACAACCTACAGAATAACAGAGGGAACAAATTCACTCTGTTCTGGTGGTAAGTTACAGCTGCACTGGATTAGGTATAGTACGCAAAAAAAAAACCACAAAAAACACACAACCACAGTAAAAGGTAGAAGCAAGATAGATTTAACTACCCTTCAAGTCAGCTCTGTTACAGCATGTAACATCTCAAATGTGTAACTTGGAAAGTTTGCATACAGAAAAGCAGATGTCTGCTCTACAATTCATTTATGCAGTGCAGAGCTGAGCTGCACGCTTTATTCATGAAACTGCCCCCTCCCCAACTGAAAGAAAAACAACATAAAAACAGCAAATAAGTAAATAAATAAGCACTGCTACCTGAGCACCCACAAGCTGCAGCAAGGCTGAATTCACAGGAAGCAGTTCAATGTCTGTATTGATAGTGGTCTGGTCAAAAGGGCATGCCTTACGGTGGAGCTTGTTGAGGCACATCTTGCAGACAGTGTGGCCGCAACCCAAGCTGATGGGCTTCCGGATTGTTTCGTCGAAAGTCTGTGTGCAGATCGGGCAGGACAGAAAATCCGTCCACTGTGGAGCTTGTACAGGCATTGCTTCAGGAGTTAATTGACAGGACAAAAATTTAAAGCATAGATTCCACTGGAATCAATTTTTGGGGGAAAAAAGTCTGTTTGTTTTTAAATATCTTCTGTAAGCACAGACAGTCAGCACATAGTGTGAAACATAACCTAGAAGAAAACAGAAGCATAAAGTTAGCATTCTCCATTGAAATCTGAAATCCATTCTGCTATGCAAATATCACTGGTATTCCTGAAGGAGGAATGCTGTTCAGAGCACTCCTGAAGGAGGAGTGTTGTTTGGAGATTAAAATAGAGCACTGAGTCATGAATTGCTATGCTCTGAGACTGAAAAAGCCACTTAAAACTCATTTTCTCTTGTTCTGCAGCTTAAAACAAGAGAACAACCAAACAAAGAAAAGGCAAGATATCCATCATCCTCAAGTTATAGGATGAGATTCATTAGCTTTTCTATGTTTTCTTACTTCTTTACAAATAGGACAGTTAAACTAAAAATGAGCCTCCCCCAAAAAATTTAAGTGATGCTACTTTGATGTCACTAAAACACTTTTTATAGTATTCATTAAAAGGTTCAACAATTTTGCATGGAAGCATTACAACAGAACAGGACCTTGAAGGATTTATGACTTCAGGTTTTTAATCATTTTGAATCAAAACATAAAAGAGCTATTACATATTCTGAGGGAATGGAAGTACCATAACATCTTAACTACATCATGCATGTAATGAGAAATACAAGAGAGTAAACTTATTGGAGAGATAAAATGATTCAAAAAGAATGGAAATTCAACCATAAAAAGCCATTTACTTCCTGACACCTGGTGACATTAGCAAAAAGTTGTGCTGGTTAAACAGGTTAATTCAAACACATTTTTTTTCTAAACCAGGAAGCAAAATATACTTCATAAGTCAAATGTATCAAATGTATTAGTTTCACTCTCCCTGTTGCTTAGCTTTCACACTGAAGAATGGGCACTCACTACTACCTGTTCAGCCAGATAAAAAATATTCTCTATGCAAAACAGCAGCCTATTATCAAATCATGGTCTATAAACCACCCAAACAATCTCAATTCTAAGCAGAAAGAAAAAAAATTCAAGATACAAAAATTCAAGATACAAAAAAAATCCACGCTGCAACAGACACTCTGAAGAGGCCCAGCATTTCATGCAACTCCTATTCCCAGCTGTACCCTCATGCCAAGGCAAACAGCAGTTACTAATTGAGCTTTGAGGGATGTTTTATCAACAAGGCACTTAAAACTTAGTTTCAAAGCTAATAACAAATTATTTCTCCAATCTTCAAAAGACACCTCTGTACAACCTTTTATGGCCATTGCTTAACAGCCAAAGAGTCAGTGAGAAACCCATACTTGTGAGGAACTCTAGGAGGCAGCAGCTTCATCACATCTAGCTCTAACACTACCATGACATGTCTACAACATCTCTTGAGTGGGTTTTTTTTTTTTTTTTGTTAAGCGTTATTCCTAAGAGCAAATCAAGATTTTTTCGCACACGAGTTACTTGACTCAACTAAATGCTACAGCTCTGGTAACACCTGGAAGCAAATACATCCTAACATTGAGGGGGTACTAGAAAACACACAAGAAAGCATAAGCTGCAACAGCGATGGAAACAAGGCAGTTTTATTGCTCTGGACAGCTAGTGAAACTACCATCACCAGGAAAGCTACCTTTTATCTCCACACTTCCTCATAGAGATAAGCAAAAAAGAACAAATAAAATCCATAGTAGAACACTTAAAATATGTGTCTACACACACAGAATCCTGTCTAGCACGAGGTCAGAGATACAAGATTTTGTATTAGCAACATACAAAGAATTCACAAGATATTTATAGGGACTTAGACCTGTTTTAAAAAACTAGAATAAGTCATATAACATTGATGTTATGACTTTTTAACTCCACTCTCTAGTAAGTATGAAAGATGGTGAGTAGTTTCCCTACGCTCTGGATATATGCCTCTCTGCACACAATTGACAGAAATAAAGATATGCCAGAAATTAGACAAGAAAAAAAAATGCAAACACTATTAAATATAAGTATTTGGTTTGTAATAAGCAAGGCACACTGTTCTTTCTAAATATTAACATTTAAAATGGTGATTCCTGTTTGCTGAATTAACAGGCCCCAGATCTCAGGTCAAAGAGCATGAAGCTCTCATCTTTCTATCCAAGAAATGTTATCATTAGCAAGGAAAGGACACTTTATACTACGTATCTGGAAATGAATTACTTCACTTGTTAATATTGTTTGGAACTTCAGCATGCATCTTTACTACATTAGTAAAGTGTAAAAGCCTCTCCTTTTGCATGCAAGTTTTACTATACCACCACCTGGTTTGTTCTAAGATTCCTACTCACAAATCCTGCTAATAGCACAGGGGGTGGGGGGAAATAAGCAAACAGAAAAACAACACAAAAGCCCAAAGCACAACTGCAGGACAAAATTCAGAAGATGGACTCTAATTCTTGATTACAATTTCTTCAGGACATGCATTTTGGACAGTTTACTGGAACCAGAGAGATTTATTTCTGAGTTTGAACATGTAACGTATCTCTGTGCAAGCCTTCTCCTGCTCAGCCCTGTGTAAAGAGTATGGAAAAAAATCCCTTTTTGTTCCCCCACCCCATTAAATCCTGTGAGCCCTGGCAAGGACATGCTGCAACCTGATCATCAACCCCTCAGTGCTGGTACCCTGACGGCACTCAAAGAAAGGCCCAGCAACAGCCTTTCCCTTCCAGGGCAGGGCGCAGCAGGGCAATTCACTCCTATCCTGACTGTGTAACACTTAGCATGGTCACAGGTAGCTAGAAAGCTTTGCAAACCTTTCCTTTACTGCAAAATCCATGTTTAAAACTCGGGATACTTTGTACAAAAACATCTCCTGGCATGGAGTGACATGGGAAAGCTCCCTTCTGCTTTCCACTAAATTTCAACTAACCGCTCCCACCAGGTCCTTTGGTGGTGGAGCTGGGAACAGAGCACCTCTCCTCGTAGACATGGGGCTGGGCGCAGCTCACGGGAGCAGAAGCATCACGCGCTGCTGCGTCACCAGCACGCTTGAGCTCGCACACACGGGGCACCCGCGTCGTGCGGCGAGTGACTCAGCATGTTGGAACTGCAGCCGCCCGGGGGGACATGCAGCCCCTGGTGCGCCATCCACTCCGCCGCCTTCACCTCACTCTGCAGCATATAGTTTTCTTATGCAAGCAACATTCTATTTTGACATCTGCAGAGACATACTAATGGCAAAAATAGTAATTTCATTGTCCCTTTTCAGTCTAGTCTTGAGGTTGTTTCACTTTTGCTGAGTCTTGCTCAGATACCAGGGAACCAAAAGCTCCTGCAACAATTAGCAGTGAACTTACAAGTAAACTTTTTAATGCTAAAGCAACTCCTCACTGCCAAGGCTTGCCAATCCATCTGCTCATGCAAATACAGCTCTCAACTGCTCTATAATTTAGTGAAATTAATACCATTTTGTTAATTCTTTTCAAAATGCTTGCTCTTTTATAGCAACCTACCTTGCTGGAAAAGTCTTGCCAGGCCAGGGATGCAAATTCTGTCATGTGGGGTTGGCTCTGCAAAACTTCTCTCAGGCTTAAGATTATAAAAATAAATCAACCACCCCCGTACAGCAAACGGCTGACCTTAAAGCAGCTCTTAATTAACTAGTATTACTGAGAACCCTCAAGTATTTCCCCCCCACACACACACACACCTTTCCTGAGAGGAAGCAAAGGGCTTAAAATACTTTAAGAAGCCCTGAACTTTGTTTTAGGGAGAGACTCACACACCAACCTAGGGGCATCCTGAACAGCCAGCTCATGCCAGCTCAGTGCTCACATACACAAAACACTTCATACCTTTCAGAGGATGGGGAAAACACTCATATCACATAAGGGTTTCCACAGCTAGTTCTAAATAAATAAATAAATAAAATAAAGATAAAATAAATAAATAAATAAACCCACCCACCAAACCTTAAATTAAGGCACATAATCAGGGAAGAGCAGACAGAAGGAAAAAAAAAAAAAAAAAAAAAATCTCACCTCTGCCCATGGAGCTCCATGAACAGCAAATACGCTAAAGCACAGAACAGTACTTCTGATGTATTTGGAGACTATTTTTGCCCTTGTGGCTGCTGTTAGGAAGTTTGCTGTGGGCAGGCAGCAGGAGCAAGCATTTGGCTTCCTCATTCCTGGTGCCATGGCACACGTGGTCACCCAGCAGGGTGCAAGCCCCCCATCCCCAGGGACCTGGCACTCTTCTCACCTCCCTTCCACCCAAATTCAGTCCCTAAACTCAGTGAAGCTCTGGGAAGTAAGATCAAAGACCTGTTTTCACTTAAACTCAGTCACAGGTTTTAACTCTATGAGAAAACAAAGATTTTTTTCTACTTTGACATGAGTATCTCTTATTTGGCACGCAGTAAGATAGTTCAGCAAAATTAATTTGGTTGAGGACATGACATTATTTTTCATTTGAAACCTCCCGGCTTCAAAAAGCAGCAGCAAACAAGAAAAGTCACAGCACTAGGACAGGACTTTGCTGCAAAGGACAGAAGAGCCGCTGAGAGGTGATGATGTAAGCTTCACACCATCCTTCATGGCACAGAGGTGGAGTCTGACTGCCACAAATGATTTATCCCAGTTGCCCAGCAGAATCAGAATGACACCTAGTTTTTCTGCCTGAACACTTACTCTCACATGACATTGAGTTGCTAGTCTTACACCATTAGGGTCAAGAACCTTTAAAGCCAACACCTATGTAAAGAAATTTAAACACCATAGGGGGGAATTAAGTGCCCCACATAAGTGCTGTTTACAAAAAAAGAAAAGGCCTTGTTGCCACTGCAACACCTTTATCATTCGACAGATATAAGTAGAAGAAAATCATTTCCTCAAAACCCAGCTTGACTCCCTGAGACAGTAAAACACAAAACCAACCTAAAAATAAACCAGAAAATTAGAAAGTGTTGCTTGCCAGTGTTGCTCCACTAAAAAAAAATCCCTCCCAATGTGATTCAGTAACTATAATTCATCTTTGACAGAACAGTGGCACTAGAGCCCTAGTAATGCTATCATTATTGCAATATGAAGAAGGAACGAAAGACTCTGGAAGTCTAACTAAAAATGCTTGTCAAAATGGTAAGGAAAGAAAAAAAAGCCCATAAACTATAATACATCCTTTAATTTCCACCCCCCCACACACACACCTTCCTGTAAACTTGCACCAAACTTGAATTTGGTTGGAATATGTTGCTGCTTTAAGAAAAAAGAGTTTTGAGAAAACATTACCGAAAATGTTTCAGGCCAGAATCAAGTGATATGATCTGAACTTCCTTCCTCTCCGCAAGCAGATACGTGAAGGAACTTGATAACTTTCACTCCTATTCTACTTACGCTTCAAGTGTTAGGATTAAACTGTTTACTCTTAGAAATACACATTCATACATTTATATGTATATATAATGTATAACACCTATATGTACATATACATTTATATGTATGTTTTGGTTCTCTACAACCTATTAGCTATTTTTAAAAATCCCAATGGCCAAAATTTCAGGTATAGTAGTAAAAAATGACAAAACATATAGTAAAAACAGTATTAAGTGAAAAGATCTGCTATACCTAAGCATGGGAAGAGAGGAAAGAGATGGGAAAAGATCTGCTATGCCTAAGCATTGTAAAGAGACTTTAAAAACCCCAGAGACTTGCAAAAGAGACTTGCAAAAACCCCAATAAGATTATATTAAGTGTTTGTCCATTTGAAATGCTTTGGCTTAGAAGACCCATTTTAGTCATTTTATTTGACTTTGAGCTGGTTCATTTTTTGGGATGAAGAGATCCATCACTCTGCTTGTCAGTAAATGCTATCCCCCCATTTAAAAATGTCAGCAGCATTATACTAAAAACTGTTTATGTAACAGTAGTCTTAACAGAGCTTCAGTTTATTCAGTATAAGCAATTCATTTCAAAGACAGCATTTAAAATTCAAAAGAGCATCTAAATAAAATCACAAAGTTACCTGCAAGCAGAGAACACAATTAATCAGCATTTAAACAGTACCAGTGTATTGCTAATCTGCCTCTTTTGGAGCTCCCAAATTTATTTTAAAGACAATAAGATCACAAGAAGGATCACGCACAGTATAAAGAACCGCCTCCACACTCCTGTGATGTCTTTAGGAAAGGTCCCGAGTTGGCTGGTACACACACTTCATCATGGCAGGCGTTCACAAGAAAAAGTATTTTTCCCTCTCTGTGTCTGTTTGTCTATACACTGATACTCCTTAAATGTTTTGGCACCAAATTATTAAACTATATTGTCTTAAATTCAGTTGCTTTAATTAAGGCACCTCTTGAGCTACTGGAGAGAGATTTTGCCTGCATTAGACAGTAACATTACACAGCGCCCTTACTTTTGGGGAAGAGAGACATGTTTGAAAGCAGCCATCAGAAACACCGTTCTGCTTCCTTTTTCTCCAATCCTCAAAAAACAGAGGAGGCAGATTGAGGGAATAACAGCAGAATATAACCTAGGGTTTGGGCTTACCTCTAGCAAAACCCAACGAAACTACCCAAGTTGTAAGCAAAGAGCAAATCTCAGCCATGACCTACAAGTGATAGAACAGGTAGAAGTACATCAGCACCAAGCCCATCTAACAATTAGCTATGCTCCAAAGAGCAGTGCTTCACAGCTAAATTCAGTGTTTCATCACAGTACAAGTCAACACAAATACATTCGAAGCCATAATTTTAGCTCAACGTGGTTATAGCACTAAGCAGGGTGCTATTTAAAAGGAAAGGAATGCTCAATTTTTCTTACTGCTTCTAAAGCCAGTCTCCTAGTAGTAGTCAGGAAAAGCTACAGTAGCTAACAAAACAGCTTGCAGAGACCCATCTAAGGCAAATATTCCCTTTATGGCTACTCCTGTAGTAGCTTCATTGGTAATATCAAGATAAAGAAGTTCCACAGATAATTATCCTACTTATTTCCATGATATAGCCTTACCAAAACCATATATCTTCTGAGGGTTCACATTTGGTGTGATATTATAGGGTGCTATTCATTTTGATAATGTAACCTAGCCTACACTGACTTCTGGTATCAGCCAAGGTTAAGATGTGCTTGCTGAACAAACAGCATTGAGCCTGCAGAGTTTCAGCTCTATTGCATAGAATAAAAATCACTGGTCAACATAGCGTTCGAGGTTTGCTCCACACCTCTCAAGACGGTTTTGATGTGAAGATTCACACTATGCAGCATGGACAAACCTGCTCATCACTTATTAGTAGTATTAAATTAGCATCCACACAGGGCTCAGTCTCCTAGCATCAGTAGGAAAGGTCACTAAAATGTTGCTGAAAAGCAAGTTAATTCAAATGCTTCCGAGTCAGAATGTAATTGAGTTTCATCTGCTTTAAATGCTATTGGCACCTAGTGATTCAATTTGTAGCAGTGCTAAAAAGAGCAATTCTAGAGACCAGAAATAGCCTGGGGTGAGGCACTCGCTCAGAATGAGATTTTTCATATAACCTTCAATTACAAGGAGAAAAAGACTTTTCAAAAAAAGAAATGCTACTTTAGTGTTAGTCTCACCTTCTAGATTTATAAATGGTGTGTGTTTGTGTATATATATTTTAAGCTTTGTGCAATCATTAAAAACAGTACTAGTGGTTGTGGTAAGTGGAAACAAAAGGCTCAAGACTCAGGGTTTCCATTTACCACCTAATCCTATCCAGTAACAGACATTTTCAGAGCCTAATCACAAAGAGAGAAGGCTGCTTCAAGTTTCTGGATTTTCTGAATACAGAAAGACAGTCTCACGTAAAAGAAACACCAAGATCCAAATTCAAACATCCCATGGATTCTCTTACCAGTAAGAGGCAAGAACTATAATCACCTTCAGCAAGAATGTAAATTGGAAGAGGAAAAATACCATCCTTTGGCCTCTTAACAGAGGTTTTGAATTATAAACCTAGTTTTAAGAGTTTAAGTTACATAACTTGAAAATCATCTAAGCCAATGAGTGAAATATAATCCCAGGAAATTACCTATTAAAAAGTGCACTGCCAGATTAATGCACTAGCTACTTGTACTTCAGTCTTTTTAAAACAGTTTCATTAAAGACACATGATTTTGTCATTTAGAAAACAAGCTCTCATATTTAGTGTTTACCCAGCATGAAACTTTTTGCAGTGGAACAGTCCACAAAGAACAAATTTCTCATTCCCCATTTATAACAGTAAATCTTAACATATATTAACCTCAGAAAAAAATGTATTGTAGTAGTATTAGTTACAGAGTATTTCATTTTGTACTGTGTGCCAAAGCTAAATGAGGAAAAAAAAGTGTATAATTCTTCAAGGCATGCTGAACTAGTTCACCTTTTATAAAGCAAATGGTAAAACTATTGTTAGTGAACTTCACTCACAGAAGATTAGACCTTACTTATGAAAACCCTGCATTGGAAGACATTTAACGAGTTCTGTAGTTGAACATCTTTATTTCCAAGGCTATTTTAACTTGCATTAAAAATCCTCCTCAATTCGACACAACCCACCAAGAGCTTTACAAAGGGACCCCATCACAACCCTCAAAGAGGGTGCAAATGTCTGTGCCCTTCATATATCCCAACTGCAACATCTACCCAAGGCAGTGCCCAGCGAATAAGGCTTAAAAGCACTGTACAGTTACTGCACACATGGGCTGCATCATGCTACTTATCTGTAGATTCAAAATTCTTTCCTTTTAGAGCTAAAGCAAAATATGTGTGCTCAGCTGCCAATCACACTTCCACTGCTGTAGACAAGAAGTCAGGATAAGTGATGAGTAAGCCTGTTAAGAGTCAATATTTACATAACTCCATCAATTAAATTCATTCCATCTTATATGGTATAAATCCCTGATTAAATAGCACATACCTAAACTGACTATGGCATACGAATGGAAAAAGAAGCACTGAAACCATCTCAACCACCCACAGTCAACACCCCTTCACAGGTTCCTACACTTAGCCCTTCATTCATTTATTATTGAAAGCAATTAAAGCAAAGGAAAACTGAACAACCACCCACTAAAAAGGCAACTTTTTAATGTCTGCAAGCCAAAGCTACCTGTAATACATCACTTCTCAAGCTTGTAGAATGAGATAGAGAATTATTTTTGTATACAAAGCCCAATAGGATCAAAGCACTTAAATATATATATATAAACATACAGCAGTCATTTGATTTTTTTTTTCAGGGGCTTACTGTCAATTTTCATTCTGTAATGAGAGCTCACACATCAGCTTGTCACACCTACGTGAACCATTTCATTCTCACTTCCTGAAAGCTACATGAATCCATTAGCACAGTTTCAAAGCTTACCAGGCATGCTGGAAAAAAAAAGGATCAGTCACTCCTTTCCACTCCAGGCACTACCAACACCTGGACTAACCTGCCAGAGGGACTGCCAAGGGGTCCTTCTTGTCTGTCCTGGGTGTGGGAGGAGAGGAGACCTAACACTTTTGTTCAGCATGTGAATTCATGTATTACTCATGGAAAGAAACAGAGGAGTGCTTTTTGTTTGTTTGTGACTTTTCTCCCCCCCGCCCCGCTTCCAGTTTTACATAAGAGAAACTATGCCTGTGAGTAATACCAACACCACACCCCAACATCACCACAGGGTGCCTATAACATGATAGTCACATCATTACCTGCTTAGATGTCACCCAGTGCTGCATCTCTTACTGATACCATGCAGTCTGGTGACATCTCTTCTGTCTGGTGGGTCCCAAAAGAACCTACACTATGCCCAAGCTTCAGGGCAAAAGAGATGGCATTTTTCTAGGTTAACTGCTGTAGCAAAACTGAAAAGCCTGCAAAAAAAGTGGCTGTAGTCATTTAATTCCTCTTCAGAAACACACCCACAGACATCTCCACCCTGGTCTCCGTGCAGCTCTGTTACAAACACTTGACTGAAAAGTTCCACTGAAACAGAAGGAACCATAAAAGCTAAGGACAGCTTACTGCATGCTGGAGCTACATAAATCTTCCGACTCAGAAAAGCAGGAGGAAAATATTGTTTTGAGCTACAATGCAGAAACTTTGAAACTTAACGTAAAAAAATCAGCAAATTGATTTTTTTACTGATACACCTGGTACAGGAAGACATGCTAAAAAAATATTAAAAGCTGCTTGCCACAGTTTATGTAATCTGAATAGCCCTATTTTTGTTACTTCATTTTCACAAGCACTACAAAAATGAGAAAGAACATCACACATTAAGATGAAATGAAAATTCTGACAAGCAAGTTAGTTATACAGGGACTTATTCTGGGGAAAAAAAAAAAAGAAAAAGAAAAAAGAAATACACACACACACAAAAAAAAAAAAAACCCAAAACCCACAGCACTGACCAAAAAGCTATCTTAACTCAGGTAATATTTAATAAAGTGAAACAAGTTTTCTATTATGGAAGATTTTGTCTGTTTGTTTTGTTTTCTGCTTTGTAGCAAGTCTCTTACCAGAGTTCTTTTACTCAGATGTTAGCCTTTCTCCCCATCTATCCACCTGCATTCCTCAAAACATGAGACTTAAATGGAAATTCTTTTTTAAAAAAATCCCAATGAGCAAAGGTAAACTTTCCGCAATAAATGTCCCTAGTGTGAAGTTTCTATGCGATACCTATGGGAATAATCTAATTCACATAAACAGCAACTCTGTGCAAAAAGCCCACCAACTAGAACTGTCCTTTCTTTCTGACTCTAGTACAGTGTTTAGAATAACTTTATCCACAGTCTTTTATAACTAATATTTTTTTTCTTCCACTTCAACAGACCTTTTAAGTCCAGAATCATCAGTAAAACTTCAAACAACATGACTGAGGTAGAAACCAAAATGGCTACAGCTTTCAGTCAAAGCTTCCTGAGACAAGTCAAAACAAGGCTGTTCCCAGTGCTACCCATTGCCCACTGTCATTGGTAAACAGACACTTATTACTAGAAAAAAGCTGAGAGAGAGAATAGTTAAAGCAATTCCAAATGTACCAGCAACCCTTATTTTCTAATTTAGCATGCAAAGGTGTTTCATGACCTGCATGAAACTAGTCATTCATCTCCTTGCAGATCCTTAATATAAATGCACCCTCAAATCTGAGGAATTGAATAGCAGTTTCAGAACAGGAAAATAGAAGATATGCTAACCAAATAGTTTTCCCAAGTCAAGAGAAAGCCTTATACAGAATACAACACAGTAGTTAAACAGCACAGAAAAGGCATCCTCAGTGGGATGTCTTCAGATAGCAGTCTGAAGATCATTTATTCTCATGCAGAGTGCCAATACAGGAGACCAGCAACATTTACAGGCATAAGCAAGTTTAGAAAACATTCTTGATGTCTCACATCTTTTATGGGGAGTCCAACAACAGTTGGCAACAACACAGTCGCATTTAAAATAGCCTGCATTATTACAAAAAACACCATTTAACTCTGGCTTTTCAATTTTTTTTCCTACTCGTCATCTGCACTGGAGACATAGTGTTCAAACTGCAATTCTTAAGACCCGAAAAGTTAAGGAAGACTGAAGTTAAAACTCTCCATTTCAGGAAGAAAAAAAATCTAAGCTAGAGAATTTTTGCAGCACTACTAACTCCTCTAATTAATTCTACAGGAGGCCTTTTCACATAATTAAATGGCAGAGTGACTCATAAACAGGAAGGACAGCCTGAGCTGTAGCCTCTGCTTTAACTTACCAATTCATTCCACCAAGATAGTGTAACCTAACTTATTTTTATCTTTCCCTCTCCAAATTGAGAGCACCAGCCAAAGTAGTCACGAGGGAGCGTGCCACGAACAATACGCCCCAGCTTCTCACTGCTTCCAGAGGAAGCGGTGACATTTTGACAGTCCACAGAAAAGCGTAAGAACAAAGAGTCCCATACCATTATCCAAACACCCCATCCTTAAAGTCTAAATTGTCAAAGTAATGTAATTAACAGGCAATGTGCCATCTCTGCTACCTGCATTAGCTGGTAGATTTGTACGCTGGTTCACAGTAGAACAAAGTTAGAAAACCCCACAAGGAAAAAGCCAAGGAAAACTCAGAAAATCTCATTTTCCAGGTAACCAATAACACCTGGCATATTATAATGAACGGCTATTCAGATTCTTTTGAATTTGATTATTTGGCTCCATTGCTTATCACAAGGTAGTTTGTCAAATTGATACATTACTTGTGAACACCTGAGCTCCTCAGACAGCAGCTCTAAAAACTACTATCCAAGGATCACATACAAGAACTGAAGAAATACCTATCCACTA
>JAUBNY010001054.1:890390-900857 GCA_032275445.1 Crypturellus soui
TTTCTGCTGAAAGAATGCTGTTAATTTTTCAAATTACAGCAGAGATGATCTCATACTTTTAATTAAAACTGTATTGCGTGGCTATGTAATCCTCCACTATATCACATTAAAATCTAAGTGTGTGTGTGTGTGTGTGTGTGTGTGTGTGATTGTACTTTAGAAAGCCAGGACTGAATTTCATTCAGTTTCCATTCTGAGTGACTAAGGGTAGATGATCATCTCAACTGATTGTAAAATAGACTGTTACTGGTTTTAGAAATAGAAGTGAAAGACTGGAAATAGCCTCTATCTATAACTGTTAACACTAATGCCACATCTTCATCTTAAAGAATGTTAGCAGCTACAATATTATCTCTGTGTTTTCTCCCACTTATTAGTTACTGCTGAAAATAAGCTATTTCTTCAGCTGTAATCAGTATTAAATTCATATTGATTTGCTCTATCTGAAATGACTTCTAATCTCATTTCAGTATTATTGAACCATCAGATATGGGAACCCACAACCACATTATAAAATTTGTTCTTAAATATTTGGAAATAATCCAATGGTATGTTTGTTTATGACCGTGCTGCTGTTTAATTTAGTTAGAAAATTTTAAATGTGCTGGCTGACTTTAATTCAGGCAGTTAAGTTTCTCCCCACTTTTTTATCTAGAAAGTCTCAACAAACACACAAAATATAATATACCTTGCATAAAATAAAAGCATTAGTTAATTGTCTCCTGGAAGAGAATTTGAATGAGTTGTACCTCTAGCGTATAATGTTTACTAACAACCGGATGATTTTAAGGATATCAAACTTCCCTAATGAAAAGTCATAGCATGAGCTATTCCTAAGCACTTCTTGCCCTGTTAATGCTATATAAGAAGGCACTTGCTTTTCTTGTTTTTAAAATTGATGTTAACAGTAAAGAACAGTACATTAGACTAGTGTGCTCAAGCACAGCGCCTGTCCTGAAGCATGGCTTCTGTGCAGCCCAAGCTGCCAAGAGACAAGATAACAGCAGGATCACTTATAAGCACTTTCTGAGGTTTCTTATTAATACCATAGGTTGATTTAACAAAATTCATCCAAACATACGAAAGATTGATGGACTTATTCCTTCAATAACCTCACACAAGAATATTTTGAAGTATATGCCTAAACATGTTTTCATTGCAATTCTGCAGCAAACAATTGCTAAGCAATTCCTAATGCTTTATTGCTAAGCAGTTTTCTCCCTTTTTTTAAGGTGAGAAGCTTATTTACCTCCTAAATAGGAATGCTTTTTCCACCCCATTTTCAGATCTTTGTAGGCATTTAACTCCTAGATTTCCCTGGTTTTGGATTCAGATAGATCTCTTGCAGTGACAGAAGGATGGGGTGGGAGATGCCTTCCGTGGGCACATACTGGATGATGTTGCCTTCCCATTATAGTCCTTCAGATAAGGTTAAATGGAAACCCACTCTATCAAGACAAATGTTTATGTTAACCCTGTAGAGGTCAGGTTCTGGGAGTTAATACACACTAGACTGCATTCCCTTATCATTATCCTCTGTACACAGCTCTGTTACCCTTCAGCTCCCTGTGGTGGATAATGCAGAAGAGGACTAGCATTGATTTTTTTTTCTTGGTGGATTTTAAAATAAGTTTTTGGATTTATTTTATTTTCTTTTTCCCGGAGTATGGGTGCTATACATACTCTGTTTTGTTTTGTTTTGTTCTTATATCTTACAGGGTGTTTATTTAAACAGTAGTGGACTCACAGCATTGAGGATTTGGGTATACTATAAACAAAAATGTGCTCTCATTAAGACATTAAATATTTTATGTTGAGAGTTTGTGACATAGCAAAAAAGAAGTCTGTTGTCAGAATACCATGTAATTGGGACTTATGTTTATATTCACTTTTCTCATATATGGACTGCTTTCCTTTTATCAAATTCTCTTTTTTTTTAAGGCCATACATTAATTTGCTGTCTTTTCAGGTACAGAGAAAAAAAAATGATTGTATTTATTAAATAAGGCCTTAACACGGTAGGAAGGTGGAAGTGGATATTGCCAGTCCTTCAGTTATAACGTTAAAGGGTTAAAGGGATGCTCAGTGTATTCTAGGCATTTACAATTGCTCCATGAAATGCCAGTTAGGTTTACTTCTGAAAATTAAAAAAACAAAGCAAAACAAAACAAACAAACAAGCAATCATTAGGCTCAAGAAACTTACCTAGTTTTATATTTTCTGGAGTACACAACTACACAATTTCTTTCAGTTATTCTCCACAGACTGAATTTTCTACACTTAGGATGGTCCATTATTCCCAGGTTAACTAGGCATGGTCACTGTGGTCTGATGTTCCCTGATGTTTTGCTGAGCCACCTCTGAACTGAACAGAGCACAAACTGTTATAAATTATGTGATCAATTTAAATGTAATTTGTTTCACATACACGAGAAGAAAAAGGAGAGAGAAAAGAAATCAACAGGCCAACTTTTCACTACTTAAACATAAATAGTGCTGATATTTCTTTATTTAAACATATACCTTTGTTTACTATGTAAATCTTAAATATTTATTTAGCCACCCATAAACACTGTTGATAAACAATGTAAAGCTGAGAGAGGTGAGGTTCCAAACCAAAATGCAAACAAGCAAGATAATCTCTTTAAAGATTATCGTGATTTGTAGGTAACTTTACTGCCCTAGTGAAGATTTTCTACATGTTTATGGGTGAATGTTTCTGCAAGCCAGATTATTTCCAAGGGACTGCAAAAAAGCATTTTCTAAGGTAGCTGTGGTTTTTAGGTTTTATTTATTTATTTTTGTGAATAAAGGCGCTCCACGAGCGCTCGCGGCAAAGCCAAACGTGCCTCTCCGCGAGCAGCCTCGGCGAAACACAACCAAAGGCGGGCAGCGCCGGCGGGGCGGCCTAACGCGCCAGCCCGGCCTCCTCCCAACCGCCACGCGATGGAGGGACCGCTGCAAACGGCCGCCCGCGTGACCGGAGCGACGGTTTAACGGTCGCCGCGCGCTCCCCACCGGCCGCCGCAGCAGCAGCGAGGCGGAGGGAGGGCGGGGGGGCGGTGCACGCGCGCGCCCCCGCCCGCGCCGCCATCCACGGCCGCCGCCGGAATGTGGACGGCGCTGGCCCGGCCCTGAGGCGGCTGCGCGGCCGCGCTGCTCTCGCCCGGCCTCCCTGCCTGCTCTGCCGCCTCCGGAGCTGCGCGCCGAAGGGAGCGAAGGCCGCCCGGTGCCGCGGGTGAGGGGCGCTGCTGCCGCGGGCCTCCGGTGCGGGGTGAGGGGCAAGAGGGGACGTACGGGGCCGCGGCGGGAGGCGCCGCCGCTCGCAGGAGGCCGCGGCGAGTGGGCGGGCGGGGAAGGAGGGAGCCGCACCGCGTCCCCGTGCCCTGTCACAGGCTGACAGCGCCCGCCGCGCCGCGGGAGGCCGGGTGGGCTGCGGGCGGCCGGGGCAGCCGCGCCGCGAGGCGCGGAGCGGTAGCGCAGCGGGGTGTTCAACAAGATAAAGTTGTTTTCACCAAGAGGGAAGAGCTGGCATTGCGCCTGCTTCCTCCGCCCGAGGAAAAGTGAAGTCACTTCCCAACAACCCAAACTAGTGGCCTCAGCCGGGGCCGCTTACGGGGCTGAGGCTCCTGCGCTTTCTCTTGCCTTTTTTTTTTTTTTTTCTCGCAACTAAGCCCTCGGTCACAGTAACCTAGCGTGAAAGTCCTTCTTTTCGGGAAAGAAACTTCAAAACCCGCTGATACTGGGGGAGGTCTCAGTGGTCTCGACTGCTTGTGCTGCAGTGTTCTGCCCTGCACTTTGCTCCTATCGCAAAGTGGTACTGCTAAGATTGCTTGGTTTGCACTACCTTATAAATTAACCATACCCTACCACGTTGCTCAGTCTGGGATTTTGCATACATCTGCTCTTTTGTTCAGAGAGGAGAAAAGGAAAAAAAAAATAAAGCATCGACTTTTATTTAAAATAAGAAAATACAATGAAACAAACAAAAACAAAGTAGTCCACCTAGGAAATCAGCCTCTATCTGTTGCTATCAAGTGGTAGTCTCACAGCTATGCTGAGGACTTTCCAAAGAAAACTTTTGTAAGACACAGCTGTATTTCTTCTCCCAGGAGAGTACTCATTGGTAGGACAGGCAGCACATTCTGCTGCAAATCCATGCAGGGTAGTGCAGCCTTGCCTGCCTGAGTGCCTTTGATGTGGGCTGAGTCCCGCCTGTCCCTCAGATTGACTAATGCTCCAAAGTGTGTGTAAAGCTACTGGGCGTGTAAAATTAGTTCTGCAAATGAAGCATGTGTCTAGGTTTAAGTAGGACTGTAGCCAATATTGTTTGTGTAGATGGATTATATGTACTAATGATGCTAACAAGAGGCTTGTTTGCATTTTAAACGTACAGCAAATATATTAATGTGTTATATACACAAATTAGTTCCAGTGCTGTAAGAACTCAAGCGAGATCTGAGAATTTTTCTCTGCTGCATTTTCTTTCTAAGAGAGTTGTAGCAAAATTCAATAATGCTTGGTAAAAAGTAGCATCCCTTACTTTAAACAATGATTCACAGGTTAAGTTTTAGTGATGTTAAGAATGCAAAAAGATCCAAGGCATAGTGTGCACCATTGAAGCCAGTCTGAGTTATAGTTACTTCTTCCTTTGTGTAACCAATGGGACCTATGCAACCAGGAAGCAAGTTTGTTAAGAGAACTAATCTAGTCAAAAAAGGTACTATTTATTTCTTTTTATTTTATTTTTTCCCCCATGCCTGAGTTGCTTTGCAAATAGAACAACTTCCTGCACCGACTTACCGGCCTAGTCATACCGTCTCCATCTGCAGGAGGAAGAAGTGTGTTGGCAGAGAGGAGGGGCTTAGCTGCTGTCCTGCTAGTCACGCAAACTGCAATGGGTGATGAGCTTATCTGGGTCATGGTTTTATGATCAGTGTAACTTATTGTGAGATGGCCTCACTGTTAAAAGCTGCCCTGTATCCTTGATTAGCTTGTGCCACTTGTGAAGGCAGCACATCATAGTGAGGGTGGTAGAAGCACTTCCTTTGTTGTGAGGACTGGCTTGTGTTGATCATGAAGCTAAGGTATCATTGGTCTGATTTGTTTAGTTTTTGTGTTTTTAGAAACTTCACATGCTTACCATTTGTCCATGGCAGTATCTGTGGTTTTCTCTTTCTCCTGCCTTTGTTATTCTTCTCCTTTGTAGACTTTGATTCATCAGTTGAGAGGAACTGTGTGGGCATTTTGTTAGCTAGAAACTTTTGTAAATTTATTGAGCTCTACTTTAGACAGAATCATCTGTAATTTTTATTATCCTTGCTGTAACTAGAAGGTTGTTCCAAACTTGACTAAGCTGAACTATAAAACCTTCCTCTGTTCTCCTTTCTACATTGATTTTTCATTAGATTATATCCATATGATATATATTCCAAAAATTGATATGTCATACTGACTTTTTTTGAACTTGGGATAGCAGCGCTTGTAAATAGGTACAAAGTTCTGTTAAATCATAATGCTAAGCCCTTATTTTGCTTTTGACTACCAGGTATAGTCATCTTTCCTGTAAGACCTCTTAGCGTCTCTCCATGAGTTTTAATTTTGACCTTATTACAGCTGCTGAGTGGAAATTAAAATGTACACTTCAAATATTGACATTAAAGTTCATAGAGTGATATTTTTAAAGGAGATTGAGATGTTCTCAGATATGTTTTCCTAAGCTGTTGTTTTTTGAAACTCTGAAAGTTTGTTCCTGCTTCTCCTGCTCTGTTATTTTCGTATAACTATTGAAAGAACCATTTCTGTAACCTCGATGGCTGACGCGACTCTCTTTTTCTCTGAGTGTCATGGTTCATAAACCAAGTATAAAGTATTTAGGAGTCTTTTTTTGTTCATATTTTTCTGTGTTCTTAAAAAATAGAACACTTGTATAGATTATGCTGAGTCTGTAGAATTATATAGAAAATACCTCCTTAGATTTTTAAGGCATTTATTTAATTGTAATGTGTATGTCAATTTAAGTGTATGTCAGAAGTGTCCCAAGAGGCACCATTGTCACTTTGAGAGAAAAAGTAGTTGGCTTTGATTTATTTTCTTTAGTGGTTGTGCCGGTGTGAATATTTATGAATTATACATGAATAAATAAACTTGGTTTCCAAAGCCTGCTTCATTAAATTGATTACTGTGCAAGATGAGTAAGGCCCTTGTGTGAAGGTGCTGTGTCTTGTTTCTTTGGCAGGTCTTTGCCGGATCTTTGGAAAGTAGCAAGGACAGAGGTCTTTCTAATGTTTTTAGGTATACAGGGAAACGTTATAACTTTTGCCACGAAGTAGGAAGGGTCACTGCCCTCTGTGTTCTCCCACTCCTACGTGAATCAGGATATCAGGGGATTTTTAGGCCAAATGACTTTAAAACTACAAAACTGTTCTGGAGCTGAAAATGTTTGTTCCCTAGTTATGGGAGACTTATTGAGAGGTAATGAGTACAAAGGAAATAAGTGCTCATGGCAGGTGGCTAAGGGATGTTTGTATTGCAGGGATGTGGACATCCAGTAAGCAGAGGACGCTCAATATCTCGTTAGTGTCTAGCTTCTGTGGTCACATGGGGTTATTCTGTCCCAGATACAGGACTCTGCCCTTGTCTCTGCTGAACTTTGGGAATTCCTGTCAGTGCGTTCCTCCAGCCTATGCAAGACCTGAGCAGCAGCCTTGTCTTCCAGTGTACTGACCACTCTGCCCGGTTTGGTGATGTCAACAAACTTGACAAATGACTCGCTCAACATCATATGTTAGGAGAGAGACATGAATGAAGAATGAATGGAGGTGAATGTAATGGACAACAGAATCCTTTCTTAGTACTTGCTATAAAACTTCTGCAGGAAGGAACTGGTTTTAAGTAACTTACAATTCATGGCTTACCAGGTCTTTTTTTTTTTATCTGACCACTGTCAGAATTATATTATCTGCTTGTGTTCCTTCTTATGGTGACTTCTATGTGGCAGATGCAGTATTGCAGGGTGTAACTGTGTAACAGAAGTTTCCACGAAGGAATGAATGCTGCTGAGTATATTTACTCAGTAGTTATGGAATAGTCTTGAAGTTGCTTTTTTCCATTCTTTTTCCTGGCCAGCTGCATCCTGTAATTCATTAGATTGTCACTTTCTCTCTTTTTCTTTCTCTCTTTTTTTTTTTTTCCTTTTCTGAAAGAAGGTGTCCTATATCTAAAACCTTCTATTAAAAATACCTATTGATGTCTTGATAATTCTTGATATGGACTCCATAATTATGTTTTGTGGCATAGCAGCATGTGTTGGACCTTTCTGGATTTCTTCAGTGACTCCTCTTTCATTGTGGCTTGATTACATGATCATAATCATCTTGAAATCCTACTGAGTGTCCTGTTACATTCTTTAGAAGAATAAATATTATAAAATGTTTATGTCAAACAAATCTTCATGCAGGATATTTTAATGTTGTAGTGATGGGAAACATTTCCCATGATTAAAATCAATGATAAATAATTCTTATACCTCTATGTTTTCAAGGTGCCAAACCAAGCTAAACTGTGCCGAACCAAGCTGTACTTTTCATTCAAGTATAGCTGGACTTTCTGCTTAGGTTATTTCAGTTTTCTATACCTTTTGTGTACCTTAAGACTAAATTTTCTTGGGGAGGAAGTTCCAAGCATGTTCTGTTTCCAGACTGTTGCAGTCATCCATGCATGTGATGTGTAAAAATTCTTATTTTCCGTTTGGAGGGAAAAAGGATAAGTGTTAAGGCTGGATGTGAAAATAGTATTTTAAGGATTGACTTTTAATTTAAACTAATTGCTTAGTTAATTTTGATCATCTTCACTATTTTTTAGGGATATAGCATTTTCTTTTATTGTAAATTTGTTTATATTTTAATTAGAAATAAAAAAAAGACTACAGCAATAACTTGCTTAAAAAGTAGTTACATTGCTTTTCTGTTTAGTACCATTATCCATTTAGCATTACTGCCTTACAGAAGGGTAATATTAGTGTGTGTTCGAAGTGTTTTTGAATATTTTGATTTTAACTTTTATAGCCGTCTGTACCTTTTGAAATCTCTCCAGGGAAAACTATTCAAAGTAATTCAGATTTGATGTTTTGACTTGATTATTGCACTTTGCATGGGTCTGGAATCTCTGCCATCTGGAATCCTGTTATCTACTGTTTCTGCATAATAATTAAGATTTTTTTTTTTTTGTAGTGTATGTAAAATATTTTGGCTTTCTTCTCTAAATAGGTTAAAACAGAATAGTTTTACTGAAGTCCAGAGATTGGCCAGTTTTGCAGTTGCAAAGTATACAGTTTACAAGTACGTGTATGTATGTTTAGTATTTGTCTTCCCTAACTCCACTTTTTACAAAATTTTAATTTCAAGACACAGGCTCTACTATATTTTTTCTACTTGCAGGCCTTTGCATGCAATTCAACATAGCAAATCAGCATCAGAATAAGCTACCTAGTAATCTCTAGCTGATGCACTGTCTTTGCATGTATATTTATATTAAAAAATAAAATCCAGAATTTTAATTTAGACCTGGGCATAACAATTTGATAACTAGCTAAACTTCTAAAATAAGCTCTTAAAAATAATATGAAGTGTTCTTCTTTGTGCTCAGTAGCACAGTGATATGTTTTCCTCTACTGTTTAATGATCTTGAGGAAACGGGGCAGTGGAGAACTCGAGGAAAATATTCTACATTGTTTTGGATGCTTGTTATTGTTTCTTGCAATAGGAATGTGTAAGAATTGTGAGGGTGAAAGAATTGATCAAAATATCCAAGAAATACTTTACCAGCTCCCAAAAGACAAACACAAAGTTCAAAGGGTGATTAGAAACGCCTAGATTTCTGCGGCTTGTAATTCTGACTCGTTGAGCCTTGTAGCCCACCTTTTCTGGTTATTCTTTTATTTCATCATACCGGCACATCACAAAGTGAGCCTCACTGTAATGGGTCAGACTGAAATGTAAATTAGTATCTGTTTTTTGATAGGAGTCTAAACACCCTTAGAGTGCAAAGATGAAGCGTATAATACAACATGTGCAAGTGATGCTTTATCCAACCTACTCTTCCAATTTCCTTTTGTGGATTCTTTAAATATACCTTTTGTTCTTTCTGATAGACAGTGAACTCCAGCAGTCATTGTGTTAATTGGAGCATGAAAAATATAGTTGCTTATTTTAGGTATTTTTCACAAATAACTTCATGTAAAGTCCCATAGTATGTTAATATTACACATCAACTTAAAGCTTTTTGCTGGGGCTTCAGTGCACTCTTATTTTTTATTTTTTTTATGAATTTTCATTTTCCTTAGTCCTATTAAGGCCTTTGAAATTAGCAGGAATGGATCTCAGAAGGATTTTGTAAATAATTTGCTCTATGAATGTAAAGTGCCATCAAATTACTTGGAGCATGCAGAGCAAGTTAAGAATTTATTGTTGAAATGAAAATAAGGATCTTATTTAGAGGATACCTGATTATACCTGAGGGTAGGACAGGCAATAGTTGACCAAAGCTCTGTTTCCTCTTGGTTTGAGTTGTTGTGTATACCGTTACAGAGTACATCCAAGTTCCTGATTTTTAAGCAGTCATTGTTAACTTAAGGAGGTTTCACTTCTACTTAAGCTATCTTTAAAATAACTGTGGTTTCTCTCTTCATCTTTTCATATGATATCTGAATATTTAAATTTTCAGGTAACAGTTTAAGATCTTAGTTTGAATTATAAAGGATTTAAGATATAAAGTCCTATGGTAAATATTTATTTGCTTTTTAATGAGAAGGCTAGTTTAATTTTCTATTGTAAAAGACACTTATTGCTTATGAATTCTTGGATGCACTATTCAAATTAGGTTAATTTGATGTAAAAGTAGTAGTACTCTAGAATAGCTGTCAAATCAAAACTCAGTCTTTGCAGTTTCATAAGATTTGTGACTGAATAATACAAATAAATGTCTGGTGTGGCTATTAATTTATAACCCTCCTGAGTACATTTGATACCTGTTAAAATGAAACACGCAATATGGAAGGAAAATAAGAGCCCATGGAACATCTAGTCTGTCCCACTGTGTGGGGAAACAGAGGAGCAGGAACAGCCCAGGCAGCTCTCTCTAAATCCAGGGTAATCCTGGCACACCAACAACCCAATGACCAATCCTGGAGAAGGGTGCTCCCCAATTTTCCACAGTTGTCCTTTATATCCTTACATCTCTACCTTCACCAGGTGATCCTTATTAACCTTTCGTCCTACACACGCCCATAATGATTTGCCTGAGAAAATCTTTTTATCCATCAAGCAATCAGATTATTGTTTTCATCCTTGGCCATATCAACTGTTCTTCCTATATATTCCCATACCACTGTGTGTAGGGAGTCATAAACGGGGAGTGGAGCCACCCAGCTAAAAATAGAAGGGTGATATGTGGGGGTTGGTTCACCAA
>JAUBNY010001054.1:900957-912323 GCA_032275445.1 Crypturellus soui
GCTGGGACGGCCAGCGACGGGCGTCTTCAACTGTGCAATGCTTGATTAATTATAGTTTAACTCTGAGAAAGGTTTGAGAAATAGAGGCTGCTTTCATTGAATGCATGCTCTAACAGTAGCTTCTGTTAAGTGGTTAAGAGCAAAACATTGGAAGGTAAATTCAGTGAACTTCTCACTCCCCAAATCAAGGTGCAAATCTCCAGAGAAGTTGGCATAGATTGCAGCTCTGCCTCTAAAGGCTCTGCGAACGCAAGAGGTACTTGGTGCTGGGCAGTGAGACAAGTTTCTTTTTCTTTTGGGTTGCAGTGATATCGGAAGTGACTCTCTAAAAAGCACTGGTTTGGAAAAGAGAGACGGGTCCGTGATGACTACTGCATTATTTCACACTGCTTCTCCATATGGTGTCTATGCACCATGTCATGTAGTTTTTATTGGAAATAATAGTTTGTGGAGGAAATAAATATTCAGTTGAAACATTCAATCTATTTAACAGAGAGGCTGCTAAATAGTCAAAAATAGGCTGATGCTCTTTTTCTTCCTATTAATGATTAAAACGCAGAGTTAACTCCTTAAACCAGTCCTCTTACACTGCTGTTTTCCTTGGGAATACAATATATTCTTGAGTAAAACCAGCCAACACTCAGACTGAATCTGAGCGCTGCCTGTGTCAGCATCATTTAGCAATGAACAACATAAGAAACCTCAGTTCTGCCTTGTGAAACTTCAGCTGAGAAAAAAATAGATATTCTTTGCTGCTGCCTCATGTTTTCCGAAAGTAAAACCGAATCCCTGGCTAGCACAAGTAAATGGTGGTGCTTGTATGGTGGCGAGAAAGCAGGGTGAAGGCGACGGAGTTGCTGGTTTGCTTTCTATTCCTTGAGGCAGAATGTGCTGCTCTGCTTCAGATAGTTCTGTGAAATTCTTACACCTCATATGCTCAGTGGCTGGAACTTTACATGTTTATGTGTCACTATTAATAAGAGATGCATAAGTACTGGTTATATCTTTAGATGAGGGAAGTCCTCTTAAGCTTTCTTTTAAGGTGTCGTTTGTGGGACGGGATGGGGGAGAAGAAAGGGTTTTTTACTTTGTTTTTCCATTCAGTTGGCAGAGAAATGAATGGATTTCCTGAAAGTGATTGAACACTTGAATTAGATTAGCTTGCAAAGATTAAATTTATAAACAGTATGGATTAGATTAATGTGTCAGCAGGAGACATATGTGATGATGTAATCTGTTCTTCCACTGAATTTCTCCTGTCTTTATAATGTTTGTTCTTGAACATCTCTTAGCCCCGAATAATAGCTTTTTTTTTTTAATGAAAACAGAACTCTCAAACCTTATTTTAACTTTCTTATATAGGATGTAGCTTGTCCCAAATGCAAATGGCACGTTTTCAATCTTTTTCTCAAACTCCCAACATTTAAAAAGAAAAAAAGAGAAAAAAAAAAAGGGCGGGAGGGAGAGGGGGCTACCTCTGTAGTTAGAAGTTTATTATGATGTTCTTATTTACACCTAGACTGATATTTCATCTAGTATTTGTGATCGCCCCTCAGCCTATGAATGCTAGGAGTTCAAAGTTGTGGGTTTATTTTAAATTTGCTTCCCTTTTCTCACCTTTGTCTCGACTGATAATCTCTGCAAGAGTGGCGGGGGGCTGTTTTCACGGCACAGGTCAAGTGCTTCCTTGCCTGAGTCACGCTGTAGTACATGCACTTTGCCTTCCTCTAGAAGGGCTCTTCACCCTAAAGATCTTAGAGCTAAGGTGAATAAGAGCATTTTTTTTTCCCTTGAATGACTCTAAACTATGTGTTTTTGTCATGTTTAAGTGGTTCAATGACTTGTACATAGTTTAAAGTTCCAAGTCAGGAAAACTCTCTCTTTTATGATTGCTAATTAGTTGATTAGAATGTGGCCCATTAAAAGTGCTTGTCCACATTCTTTTAATCCAATGGGAACATAGTATGCTTTTGAGGGAGAGTACATGTTTTCCTATGTATGTAGTTCTCATTCTGTTTTTCTTAAACTGTTATTCTTTGGGCATAAGACTGAAGTGTCAAAACAGTTTGCAGAATCTCTGTATCCAAGCATCCAGTAAAACAATTAAACTGTCCACTGACAGACCAATTATTTGCCATGGCCATACATGGTAGAAGTTTGATTTTGCAGAGGTGACAGTGTTGCCAATGTAAGCTATGTGATTACTTTTTAATTGCGTAGTCTTTCTTTCTCTTTCTCTCTCTCTATCTCTCGTTAATATTTATAATTTTTAAAGCAAACTAATAAAGCAGTCATCTCTTCATGATAAATTTCTCTCAGAAAACAAATGCTGATGAGATAGGCACCTGCTTTTCCCCATCCCCATAAGCTTTTGTTGCCACGGATAAGACACTGAAAATTTTGTGGATTATAAATCAATAGTTAGTGCAAACAATGATACTTATTTTTCTTTTTTATCCAATATAGATTACACTAAGGTGAAATTGAGATTAAGGGTGGAGTTCTGGTGCTATTTTTGTCAATGAGATTGAACAGAATTTATGCAGTCTAGGATTTTCTTCAGCATATGTTGTCCACCCAATCAGTAGAAAAGAGAAGGGTTTGGGGAATATGATTAGCAGCTGTGCTGCTTCAGTATACAACCTGCATATAATGAAGAGATTTATAAGGTCTTTTAGAGACCCGAAGCATTGAAAAGCTAAAGCTTTGTGTATCTGAAGCATCAATTAGCTTTCTGGGGGAAGTATGCTTCTCTTACTAGCAAACTCATGCTGATAAGGAATATGATAATACATAATTTTGAGACTTTCTTCTAGAAAATTAAAATCTAGTGATCAGGATGCTCAATTGTTTCTATGTGGGGGTAATTCTGTCACTTTCCTAAGCAGTAAGTCAGTCGGCATGTGATAAAAATCACTTGAATAAGTAAGATATCTGAATAGAACAGTACATAAAGCTTATTTAAAAAAAAAAAAAATTTCCTACATTACTACTTTTATCATATCATTGACTTTATTTTGCTGAGCTTGGTAAAATTTTTATCATGTATTTGTTCCTGGATTTTTGAGTTTTTGTCCATGGGGTAGAGCTGATGGAAGTGTGGAGGAAAAGATAAGCTTTGCTATAGGGAAGAGAGACTGTTTTAAGATGCTTCTTTTGTAAGTGAGACCTTTTTTGTGTGGTAATAATACATTCTTCCTTATTACAAAGCAAACTTTAAAAGCTCAAAGCAAATTTTATTGTCACCTTTCTGAAGGTGTTGGAAGGGCCCCGCTGACTCTTGGCTCTGGCAGTTTTGGATGTGACCATCTGCTCTGAGCTTGTTTTCCTGAGAGCAGTGCTGGCTGAACAGACCTTGTGTTCTTAGTCACAGTCATTCCTTATGCATCTGAGTTTTGAAGCAGTGCAAACAGAACCTCTGCACTTTAAGCAAAAGTGGCTGAGGTGGGTTATGTTTGCGGACTCTCATGTCCCTGACTGCCTCTTTGATGATTATTGCCCTGCCAATAACTTCTTAAGCTAAGAAAGCAAAATTGGCTAGACTTGTTTCATCTGTATTCTGAGACTGCATGCGGCTCCAGGATAGTCTGCTGTTATCTTAAGAAAATAAAATTGTCATGACTTCAATACAACTGTATTACATGTTCTGGCCAAAGCAATCAAGAATGTCTTCTTACTCTTCTAATTTTTAGTTCTTTCTCTGAAAGGAGGATCTAAAATTGAAACTTGTTTATGAGATTAATAATAGGGATTTGTTTTTTGATTTTACTCTGGTCTAATTGGTGACATCTGTGGTTTTTTCTTTGCTTTTTGTAAGAAAAAGGGGAATTTAGATTTACATATATAATGAGTAGAAAAGGGATATGTCCTTAATAGAAATAAAGCTAAAGATGAAAAGGAACTGGCATAACCATTAGTTTACTTACTAGAGGTGCCTGGAAAGTCCAGAATGCAATTTTTTTTTTCTGGTTAATAAAGGATAGCCCCCTCCCTCAGATGTTCGGCTCCTTCCCTTACCCAAATAACTTTAATGTATGATTCATTCAAAAGGGGTTTTTGTTCTCTTTTTACTGCTTTTCTCTATAAGTGCTTAGTTGAAGTATACAATCTTAAATATTTAGAACATAGGAAAATGGAAACTTTTCCTCCCTCTCTTCTAACTTCCTTCTTAATATGGTATGAATCTTGATAATCTTGAAACTCTAGAGATTTTCAGCTGTATTCTTAAACTCTGACATTAACCTTACTCAGACTGTTAAATTTCAAATGTTTTCGTTGTGATCTTTGAGTTTTTCTGTGACATTTAAAAACTGCATTTGATCAAAACCAGGTCATACCACATTAGATATGTAGCTTTTGCTTTCTGAATAGCATGGGACTAGAATAGGGGAGGAAATGAAGTGTGTTTCCTCTGAGACTTTAATAACGCATTTTCAATGAGCAGTCTAGAATATTGTTTTTAATTTTCATATAGCAGGTTCCCTGATCTTGAAGTCAAGAGGTTCCCTTAGCTGAAGACATGGCTTGTTTTTAGCTTTCATCTTGAAACTGTACCTGTGTGACCAACAAGAGGGGGTTACTGTTATGCTGGAGGACTTTCCAAATGTCTTACTTGTTTGTGTGAATGTCTTCTAACTCATCCCAGTTAAAGTAAATTTGATGACTAAACAAGTGAATGCAATTTTTGTTTGAAACAGGACAGGGAATATTCACTCCCTGAATTACACTGATGGCAAGTTGGAGTAAGCAGTAATGCAAGGCTGGAGTTAGCTGGTCCCAGGCCAATTAACTTATTCAGCTTGCATAGTTATGGCTGAAAGACCTATGTGTCTGCACCTTATGTGGTGGTTAAGCAAATCTCAGTTAAGCTTGAACTACGCTCTTAGAGATACTGAAGGCATTACAATTGGATGCAATCACAGGAATGTGTATGGTATTCTTTAAGTGCCTGAAGTGAATGAGAAACTTGTTGCAGATGGCTACTGTTGATAAAATTTTCATATTATTTGTGATTAAAATGTACAAAAAAGGACTTCTCTTAAACTGACTTAATCCACATAGGGCAGTAACAGGTGTTTTGTAATTCAGTATGATTTTCTAGTTTTTCCTTTTTTTTCTCAGTTTTTAAAAATTTATGCTTTCCTTGATTTTAGTGTTAGCATACTGCCACAGAAACCTTTTCTAGCTCCTGATATGCCTGTCAGTCCTCATTTTGATGCAGAAAGAACTAGTGCTCTGCTAATATAAGCAGTTTGCCTTTTTCCTTTAATCATTCTCCCATAGGTATGTGCAAAAAAATCACTATATGAAACTTAAATAGACTGAAACAAAATTTTGTCAAAACAGCCTTTTGTTTGCTCCATCCTTTCTACAGATATGCTAAAAGGAGTCATGAGGGCTGCTCTTGGTTGTCTTCCCAAAGTCCAGCAATAGGTGTAGGGTAGGAGGGGAAGAGGCTTCTGAAAAGCTGGACCTTGGCTGCTGGTGTGGCCAGCAGGCCTGACTGCTATTCCCTGCTGTTTTCTCCACTGTTGGTGTAAATTTGCAGGGCACTGATTACTCGGCTGTGCTTTATTTGAGCAGCATCATGTTATGCTTTTTTATTTCCCTCGAAGAGTTCTCTAACAGAGATTCTTCACTTTGTTTTGAGGTTTTACTTTGAAATTAATAATCGTTTTGAACTTGGCTGACTGAAAACTACAAATAATATCTAAGCTCTTGTGTAACATTTCACAAGATGACATTTGTTAAAAATACTTGGAGTTAATAAACCATGTTGTGACATTTATAATATTTTGTGTGTGTATGTATATGTGTGTATGTGTATATATATATATATATATATATACACATACATTTTTCTCCTGCTGGAAAGACCTTTAAAGGAAAGACGCTTAAAAACTCCAAAACTTATTTCAGCAATGAGTCCATAACCTGTGCTTGGGTGGAGTTCACATTACATCATCTGTCTAAACCATATTCAGGCTTGTGAGACTTAAGTCTGGGTATGTGAAAGACATCAGAGCTTAACTGCTAATCCAAATTTATAATGTCTGCCTAAGTATTTTAGGTGTCATTTAGTGGCTTTTTGCTCATGTTAGCCTTCTAACAAGACTTGTAACCTAGTCAGTTTTCTGAAGAATTGAGTTCTTTAGTCATTTTAGCTTTTCTATGTATATTGCATGCGCTAGAATAACAGGTAAAATTGTGTCTAGGATAGAGAGAGGCAAGATTATCTTTTTGTAGAATTCCATTTATGAATGTGTATAACAGCACAAATCTTTGAAAGAGTGAAAATGTATTGACTATCGTTACAAAAATACTACAAAATATTTGTGTATTGAAACCAATCTCTGCCTCATGCTATTTTTTTTAAGTTGCCAGATAGCCACCTGTAGTGGCTTGTGGGTTGAAATGATGTCCCTTTTTTTTTTTCCCTCTCTTAAGAGTACTCCTTTTAAAATTTCTTTGTTTTTGTTCTCTATAGGTAGGTGTGTATCTATGGTCTTTTCTTGATCATAGCACTAACTGAGGTGCAGGCATTGCTTTTTTTCTGCGTTGGCACTATTGTGGGAGGCAATATGAAGCAATGCTTCACGTGTTCACTAGTCACCATAGAAGTTTATTTGAACTCGTCTTTGGACCCCTTTCAGGTGACTATGCTGAACTGAAACTCTGGATCTAGTAAGTGTTAAATACTTGGGGGTTTTGAACAGTGTTTTTGGGTCTCATGTCCTGCTTTGAGGTAAAAATGACGTGTTCAGGTTTGTAGAGAAGGCACTGAGATGTGCAGCTTGTTTCCCTCTCCTTTATATGTGACCCTTCAGAACTCTGTGACTTAAGTACACTGACTCCCAGCCCTCACTTAGGCTAATATTCTCAGGAACTGAGATATGGAAGTTTACCATATATAGTGAAAGTGTGTGATATTTATCAAGAACATCTGAACACTTTTTTTTTTTTTTTTTTTTAGCATACAGAACAATTGCAAAATATATCTGTACAGGCAGAAGTTAGAGCAGTAGAGGGAGCAGGCTCTGAAAGATCAACAATGAGAAGTGGAAGCCCTGAGATAGACTCTCCCTTGTGTGATAATCTACTGAATAATGTACAAATATAGCCATCTGTTAATAACAACAATGTTGTTAAATCACAGGATTTTCAGCGAGACACTCTAAAATGAAAAGTATGATTGCTTCTTGAAAAAATTTATACACCAATGAAATGAAGTGTTTTTTTTAAATATTCATAGAATGTACTACTTGATTGACTTTGTATTACATCTATTAACATATTTATAATTTCAAAACTTGCTATTTGATATTTCTGCTTCTTTGTTAGGTTGATGCAGTAGGACAAGATTACAGACCTGATATGGAAGTCAAAACTTCATTTAGCAAGGGCAGTAGAGTTCCTGAAACTGTATCCACATTAATTAATGAAGAATTTGTCCTGGTTCATCAGCAGTTGGAGGACTCTTCTGGCAAAGATGAAAAACCTCAGCTAAAGGTTGACTAGTGCTTTATTTTAAATGCATGTTAAGATTCCCCTTGAATAAAAGGTTGCAACTTCTTTTGCATATTTGATTAAAGATACTTGTGTATGCTTGAGAAGACTTTCAGACGGTAATTTTTGTCAGTGCTAACAGATCAGGCTAAGCAAATCTATTTGGCCAAAAGTGGTAGTTCAGTTATTTGTATAGTAACTTCTTTAGGAGGCAACTTTGTTAGCATTTTGTGGATTTATGTGTTAAAAATGGATTTTAAAAATCTATTTGAAGGATCAACTTCAGAGTAAAGCTTAAGAAATATTCTTTACTTTGCATTCAGAGACTTTGCATGTTATTTTGGTAAAAGAATGTAACAGGCCGCATGGATATAGACCGCACAGCGTCTTGCTTTTTTGTGTGTTTTAATTAAGTTTTCTTGCATAAGTACTGTTTTAGATGACTTTTTCTGAAAGGTTTTCCGCCTTCAAATATCAAAATATGTTAACATTTGGATAACAGCTGACTGGTTCATTAGAGATCTCCATCTCAGTTGCAGTGGCTGAGTTATTGGTTTTGACTGATTTGGAACAATAAGAATTTGTACCCCTTGAAATGACAATAAGCTCTTTGTCTGTCTCTAAATAATTGCTCAACATATATGCAAATGGATGATTTCTGCTTGCGTGTAAACACTAGCTGCTGCTTTATTAATCATATTGGAAAAGAGGTGCATGAGCTGGAGGTAGAAACCATGATACAACTTTGTGCAGCCCATTCTTCTCTCTTTTTTTTTTCTCTGAAATCTAGTGCTTATAGAAATCTGTGTTTTCCATGGAATGCATCTGACCATTTGCTTGCACTTTCCTGACACTTGTGCATCTCCTATCTGTGTCTGGATAGATGAAATAGATTAAATGTATTGAATATGGCTAAGTAGAATTTTCTACAAGATAAGGCTGCAACAAAGTCTGTTGTTCTCTTTGTTTTGAATGGAGGACCTGAAGAGACAAATCTGAGATTTTAATAGGGGGCGAGTCTGTAGTTTTTACCAGTTTGAGATTGAGAATGTATCTATTATATGTACTGGGAATATCTATAACTGAATTTTGTTCATTCTGAGAACTTGGGCTCCAGTACACTTCTGCACTAAGCTTTGAGGCTTCTGTTAGCATCCTCTACCATATAGAAGAATTGCTGTCAGTGTTGACTTGTGGGAAGGGCAGCAGCCTGGCATGTGAAGCTAGAGTGTAAATGTTTGGCTCAACGATTGTCAGGTTATGTGACTTGGGAAGTGCACGTCTGTGATAAGGTTATTTGTTCTCTCTGTGCCTTGTTTGTGACACGCTTGTTCTACAGATGGAGAACTATATAAGAAATATATAAATTCATAAAGTTAATGTCACTTTGATTTGTCAGAAGCATATTATTCAGTTGCCTGTTTTCTGTGCACATTCGGTCGAAATACTGAATGACCGAGGGAAACAAAACTCTATTCCAATAATCTTTTCAAAAATATCTGACTTGATGGAGAATGCTGTGCTTCTGTTATTCCTGATAAATCTTAGTTTTTTTTTTTTTTTTTTTTCCTGCTCTGTCTTCCTGGTGAACGAATGTCTGTATTGTTTTAAATTATATATTCAAGCGTATATGTTATGCATTATTATACAGTACTATACGTATTATGTGTGCATATTATATACATAATATATGTGTATATATAAATATATGTATATATGTAAATATATACATGCATAGTGTATGTTATTGATTTACTTATTAAAATATCCCTGCCTGTAATTATTTTTATTTTGGTCATTTAAACTGCCCCAGCATAGCACAACTTTTTTTGTTTTGAGGTCTTTTTTTAATACTGCCTACCTGAGAAGTTGATATCAAAAAGTAAGTTGTGTGGGTTTTGTTGTTTTTGTTTTGTTTTTTTCCATTTTGAATTAACTAAGTAATTTTTTAAAAATACGCTTGTTTTACTGATTGGTGCTTATTAATACAGCAATGTCTTTCCTAGTATTGTCTAATTAAGTACAAAGAGATAATGAATCATGGCTTGCAAATGTTCACTGGATCTCGTAAGTCTTGTGTGGTCTGTGCCATTTAATATTATGGCTGTGTCTCAGTTGTGTTATGATACAATATCATAGATACTTAGTATATTCTCTTGTTTAGCAGAATTTCAGTTCACAATTCATTTCAAATTAAATTTTACAATGAATCAGGCTATGTGTTTGTAAACAATATTTTCATGTAAGTAGTTTTTCAAAGTGTCTTCTCCGATTTCTTTCAGGTGTTTTCAAACTGTGATGAACAGCTGGAGAAAGCAATGGAGGAGATGCTGAGGGACTCTGAAAAAGAGCAGAACAATTGTACTGCTGAGCAGGAAGGTTGTGCTGATGCCTGCAGCCAGGCAGCTGGAGATGTAACAGCAAGTCAGACAAATCAACCATCCTTGAACCTTGTTTTAGACCCTTCTACTTCAGGTACTGGTAGAGGAGTTCCATCCCTCTCCAGAGTGGTAGTTTTTCCCTCTGTGCATTTTCAAATTAATCTTAAAATGAATATAAGGCTTTTGGGGACTCTATCCTGAAACTATACTGGAGATGCCCTGTGGCTTCCTCTCCTTTTCAAATCAGGGTTGGAGTAGGTTGTTATCAGATTGATAACATCGGTTATCAATCATCGGTTGTTTTGGTCAAGATAAATAATATTATCTTTGTCTCAAGCCCTAGGTGAGATTACGGTTTAGGTAGCTGAACTGCACTAGAGTTGTGACTTGAGACAAGATATTTCAGTGGTGCTTTCCTGGAGTGTTTTTAATAATGTTGGGAAATGGAAAAACCCGAACTCTTCAGTAAATTATTCCTTTTTTTATACCATCACCCTCTCGCAGACAAATATAAGAACGGAAAATTCTTAGTTACTTTTTTCCTTTTTTTTTTTTTTTTTTGGTCTCTTTCCATATTATTATATAAGGTTGTGGCCGTGTTTGTGGGCCCTTAAGTTAGACTTTTTTTTTTTTACCTCAGTAGTATTCAGGGTGCTTCCATGGTGTCATATCAGATCACATTTATTTGTGAAGTAAAAAAAAAAATCAAGGAACTCCCCCCAAAAAAAAACGGTTTTCCATTTTAGAGTGAGCTGCATAACTTTGTAATGTCATGGAAACACTGTTTTAATTGCATGTATCCTGCATTTTAGAAAGATCTGAGAACTTACCTTACTGGCTTCTTGGTGCATGCAGATTTTACAGACTGATGGGCTTCAAACAGAGTACTAGCTTAGCATGAAAGAAAAAAGAAATATGAGAAGATTTTGGTTTTGAATTCACTCAAAAAATAATACATTAAAGAAAGAAAAGCGGTTAAACTTTTTTTTTTTTTTTCTTTCCCAGAAATCTCTGCACCAAGACCCTCTTCCCCTATTGAACCCCCAGAAGAGGACAGCGTATTGTTTAACAAACTGACTTATTTAGGTTGCATGAAGGTGTCTGCCCCTCGAAATGAAGCAGAAGCACTATGCGCAATGGCAGCTATGAAGTCCTCCAGCCAAGCCCCATTATCTGTGACCCTTTATGTTCCAAATATTCCTGAAGGCTCTGTAAGGTAATACACATGCATATATTATATATTTTTACTTTTTATTATTATTTTTATTATTTATTATAAATTATTATCTATTATTAATTTTTTATTATTTATTATTTTTATTATTTTACTTTTTATTATTATTTTATTATTTTTTCACACAGAAAGCTCAATTCTTCTTCCACACTGTTCTAAAGTTCTTGCTAAAGACATTTAATTTTGAGAACTTCCTCTGAGGCAATAAAAAGCAGCCCAAGTTAATATATTGTAATATATAATTG
>JAUBNY010001054.1:923913-940621 GCA_032275445.1 Crypturellus soui
CTCCTTTTTTTTTTTTTTTCTTTTTTTTTTTTTTCTTTTTTTGTTTTTCAGGGTACTAATTATGATCGTGGGTGGGGGGAACACCACCCCTTCAGTTCAGAGTCTTGTCTTAACCTAGAAGAAAGCTTTCTTTTTTCATTAGAGCTCGGGATTGTAGCTACCTGGCCATATAGTTTCTTCTGTTTTCTACCATACTTGGACAGATTGTATTAAAAGGATTTTTTTTATTCCATAGGCTAGACATTTATCTTCTCATTTATAGATACTGAGGATTATGGTCTGTTTCCTCTGCCCTTTTTTCCCCTATATTCTCAGATATTTTCTATATCCCTATAGAATATTATCCAATTTACTTCAAAAGTACTGTACAATGCAATTTGATTTGTGCAATGCTGTAGGAATGCATGTCTCATATTCACTTAGCCTGATTTTTGTGTACTTCATATATAATGTGCATGTCTGTATATACCTTAGTGACCTGTCTTATGTAATGAGTGTCAATAAACATGTTTTCTATGAGAAATAAAATTGATATCATATATTCCCTAAATACATTTGTAGCCTTAAGGGTTTTTTGTTTTGTTTTGTTTTTGCATTTTAAATTCTTCGTAAAGATTATGCATATCTTTCCGATCAACCTCAAAACTTTTTTTAAAAAATGAATAATGTTGTAGTAGACATTTCTGGCAACCCAGTCATCTAAGGTTTCCTACATTGGAGATTATATTTTTTAAAATATAATTAATAGTAATAATTTCTTGTCAAAACTAAAGCTTAAAGTACGCTCTTTGATAAGAAGCTTTCTTTTTAATTCTCTTAAACATAATTTAAAAAGAGACTCAAATATACGAGAAGTTAACACTTTCTGGAGAGGTTTCAAATAAAATGGATTTAATTTCCAGCAATAAGGAGAAAAGTATACTTCATTATTAGTAAAATATTGTAAGAAGGTGCAGAGCACTCGTGGTGGAACCAGAGGTGATTTGTTCAAACAATACTGAGCTGCACGGGACTTCCTTGCCATAGTGCAGTGCTATGGGAGGAGGAAGTGTCTGCTTGTATATGTGTGTGTTTGAGAAGGGGAGAAAATGGCTTTGCAGCAGAGGCATTCCCAAGGAATTGGTAGACCTAGAAGACAGTCACAAATGAGAAAGGGAAGAATAGCTTGGTTTCTTTTAGCAGCAGAGCTTGCTTAGAACATAGGTGAAGCTATGACCTTTCTTTGGCTATTTATATATTTTAACTTCTTTTTTTTTTAATAATACAGCATTTCAATAGACTACTTTATAAATCTGTTTGGTTTTCTTTTCAAAGCAGAATGCAGAGGAGGGAGGTAATAGGAGCCCTTCTGTTCTAAAAGGACAAAACAGTGTGTCTCTTTCCGTAGTCTTTCAAGTTGTTTGTAAATTAGTTGAATGTATGTTTGTTTTTTTTTCCTCTGAATTTTTATATGATCCCAAGTATTTTCTTGCTTGCTCTTGTTCCAAGTCATTACACACAGATTAAGTATGCTTTCTTTAGCAGATTTTCCAAAATCAGATAATTCATAATAGGAGCAAATGCTTAGAAAAAAAGACAACCAATTTACTGATGGATTGCAATGGAAGGCATTTTTTAATTGCACTGGCTTACTAAATAAATATATTTTTGAAAAAGCCTGTTCCTGTGCATATTTTAACGTTAATTTGTAAGCAAAAGATAATGTGTCTACCAAGTCTTCAAAAAGAAGTTTCTGAATGTGAGTTTCAGAATGCAACTAAAACACTCTCAAATGTTATACAGGAGTGCAGTATGTCTGAGTTTGTGCCTTTATTTTGTCAAAACAATTGATTTCTTATAATGAGGCACTATACACATTCTGACGGCAGAGAATTGAACAGGGGTCCAGTTGGCAGCATAGCGGATACTGAGCCATAAGCCACAGACCTAGACCACAGTAATGTTTTTGAAATGGGTTTGGTTCTTAGTTACTGGCTTTTAATAAGCAGAAATGCTATAAAAAATTAAACTATAGGAGAAAGAAGGGTCAGCAGAAAAAAAGATAGAACAAACATTAACAAGGTAAAGGTTTCTGTCTAGGTTTTCTTTAGCTGTTGTACTCTCCGAGAACAAATTGAAAGAGATACTTTTTATTAGAAAAAATAATGCATGAGAAGTGTGGAAGTTGAGAAATTTTACAATGAAAGCTAAATAGGGATAGAGAACCCTGGAAAATGTTAGGGAAATCTGAGAATGCCATGGGTTGGACAGTGCAGAAGGGCTGTGTGAGGAGAGTAGGTGAGGAGTGGGCAATCCTAAGTGATCGGAGATGATCAGCAAGGCTATATTGGGATGCTGGGTTAAATGCGAGTGGGCAGAGAGTGTTCTCACACTCGAGTGGAAAAGCGCAGGAGGGCAGGAGCAGAAGAGGTGGTATTTTGGGAGTCAATCACAGCTATTAAGAGTACTCTGTGATAAAATAGGGACTCGTGATGCAGATTTACGTGAACAAGTGAGGATGAGTGAGTGAGAAGAATGACATTAGTAGTATGAAAATAGTCGATTCTGCATTTTTATCCAAATTAGAAATACATAGTTTTATGTAGTTTGTAGGACCAGCTTATTTGTCGAAACACAAAACAAAGTAATCTTGCAGGGACTTATAATCTACTAAACAAAATCAACTGAAATTTTATTAGAATACTTTTTTTATCACCATAAAAATGAACAAAAATCTAATAGAAATTTTAAAAATGTGATCTCTGTGGCAGTTTAATAGGAGATACTCGTTTAAGTATAACTAATGCTGAGCAATCTGAATGCACAGCTTTCAGATGAAAAGAAAATACTCTTTGTGTCTCCATTCTGTAAATTTTCATACCTTATGAGCTAACCTTTCTTAGTAAATATTAACTTAGTTGACTTTTGCAGCTAATATTGTGCTGCCTGAAAGAATGAGCCCTTCCATAGTATTAAAAAAGTGCAGAAGAGCTCTGTGTGTGTGTGTGTGTGTGTGTTTTAACGTGCCTTGGATGATGGAACGTATTTTGATAGTTAGAACTACATTTAAAATGGTTCATGCAAGCAAAACGATTCTCTTTCAAAGAGAAATGTTTTGAATATTCTCAGTTTGAAGAACTTTTATGGGTTGCAAGTCCAGTAAGAGTCGTAATGAAACAACAAGGAATTGGAGAATTTTAGGATGATTTCCAGCCTTACTTTCTAAGACCGATGGAGTGAAGGACACCTAATCGGGTCTCCAATTTGTGGGGTATAGCCCAGATCTCTGCATTTGCTTGTGGTCTGCTTGGGAACATGTATATGTGTTATGTATGTGGATGCTTTCTGCGATAAGGTCTGTTAGAGGCAATGGGTAAGTCCACGTGTGTGATTCCACTGTGTGGCTTGTGAATAGTCCCTGAGAACCTGTGGGCTCTTTAACTTTTCTCGTGGCCGCTTCTCCTGCTGAATGAGGGAAAGAGATGACTTTCAAACTGAGAGAGTTTTCAGTGCCTCGAGTTCAGTTTGTGATACAAAATGGATGTTTTTCTATAATAAATGAGGATAAATAGAGTGTTTGCACCTCATCCAGTTAATACCTGTTATTTTGGGTGGTTTGGGTACTTTATTTTTGTAACTGCCTTATCTTCCTTGCCTACCGTGCAAAAATTTGAAAATAATTTGAGAAGGGATTTGCTATCCCTTTGGCCTATTAGGCATTAGGAGTTCCTGCATTCCTGCTTTTAGAGATTCTTCTGGGATTTGTGTCATGAGAGCCAGGGTTTTGAAGTAGCGTGTGCCTTAGAGGGCCATACTGGGTTCACATAACTTCACTTTTTGCATCAGTTAAAAAATAAGCTTGTTTAAACACCTTTAAAGAAAGGTGATTAAAAATACTTTTTTCAACAGTTTCCCTCAACTTTCTATTAATAATTGTTGACCTCAGAGTGAGGTGCCTGTCTCTTTAATTTTCTAGCATTTTGTCCAATCCTCAAATATTTTATAATCAAAGAAGCTTGAACACTGCCTTTTCACTTTAAGTAAATACTGGGAAATACATAATTCTAACATGTTTATAATGTTTTGCATTTGATTATATCAAATACATTAATAAAAACTAATCTACACATTTCTAAAATTATAATAAGGAGTAAAGAATTGCCTTGTCTTAGAGTTGTGACAGCATCTCAAACCTGTTTTTCTTGAGCCTTCTCAAAGATGCCAGTTTTCAGCTAGCACATTTGGAAGATGTTTATATTTACAAGAATACCTCCACCACGCAGCATTTAGTTGGCTTTGTCATCTGTGTGGGAGCAGAACTACTGAACTGAGGCGATGATTTCCTCCACTCCTTACTTGACTTTAAGCACTTGTACACCACATTTAGGTGCTCCCTGATAGCTTCATTGCAAAACACATAGGATCATCTCTTTGTTGATGTTTCTGCAGGCAGATTTGGATACAGAGTTAATGTTTATTTTTGTGTTTTTTAAATTAGTTTTGTTTTATATATATATACGTCTGTATATATATATAAAAAATAAATACATATATGTTTAATAATGCAGGATCAATGTAGAAACCATGTGCTGTAGGACTAAGATGAATTTTAAATTCAGAAATCCTTATTGCATTAGAAAGGAAGAAAAAAATCCATTTGATTAACCACTTCCAACTTGCCCATCAAGTTGGTTTCTATCTCCTCTGTGCTTTCTAGTGGACATGTGGACGATGTGGACAATTTTGCACATGAACTTTTATATAACATTTGTCAATGCCATTATTGTAGGCAGCGTGAATGTGACCAGGAATGAAAGACAGACAGCTATTTCCATGCTAAACTACCCGCTTTCACTGTTGTCAAATAAACAAATAGTGTGTTGTTGTGTTTTTTTTTTTTTTTTTTTTTTTTTTTTTTTTTATGAAGGTAGTTACATTTGAAAACAATTTGTAAGGTAATCAAAATTCTGGATTTTTTCAGCATTGTTTTTTGTTAGAATAGGCTTAAGTGACATAGACATTCCTTCAACAGGTCAAAAAATATTTTTTTCTAGTACTCATTTTCTTTGTTAATTGAGGAACTTTGGTTATCTCCTCTTTTATTTTTACTATCTTTATATGTGCTTCAGCAGCTGTTGAAGTAGTTATTTTTCCTCAAGATAAATGTGTAATTTATAATTATTAATTGAATAAGTAGAATTCAATGTGAGTTTTCTTTGTTCACATTCATAAAGACCTTTACCTCTAAATTAAAACTTGGTTCCTGATGCGAACTTTATTGAGGATTTAATTTCATAAATATAATTTGAAATGCATTTTGAATTTTGTCTTCATTAAAATAATTTGTAATGCACAGAAAAGTAGTACCTTGCCGAAACTCTGTATTTGACACAAGATGATTTAATGACTTAAACTTTGTTTCTCTCTTGTCTTTCCTGACAAAACCTTGGTTCATGCTCTATAATTTCCTGTTACCTTATAAATGGAAACTTGTTCTTTTATGGCCTTGCTCACGATCCCCTTTCATCTAGTATGTTTGGAATGACTCTGTGTCAGTAACATCTACATCTTTTTGCCCTGATAATACGCTGCCAACTTCAGCTCCCCCTTGATTTTCCTTCTTCTCCTACATAAAAATCAAACTCTCACTTCTGAAATATTCCAATTCTATTCCCACCTACTTTCATGACCTAATTTCCTTCTCCTACAGGCATTGCTGCCCTACGCAACCTGTTCGAACTATATTATTTTTCTGTTTTTCCCTACTCTATTTTACTTGTAACGGCTCTCAATTGAAACTTACTTAATCTATTTTTTCTCTTTCACAACAGGTGTGCAAACTCACCTGTTCATTTTTCTGTGCTGTGATATTCCACTCATTTTAGTATCTACTTTACTTTTACTTTTGAACACTTCGAAACAACGGTGTAGTTCTCTGCTTTATTTGTCTTTTCGGTTAGCTGATAAATTGATTTGACTTCTAAGATATTGTTATATTCAAGTCATACTTCAGTTTATCTAGTGGATTTCTTTAAAGGCAGCTGAAGCTATTGGGGAAAAAAGTGTTTAGGTATACAACTGATGTTAAACGTGGGTGAGAAGAGTAATGTTTAAAGGAACATTTTTGTAAAAAGCTGCAGTAGTCTCATGCCAACCCCCTCCCTCTTTTTAAAAGTGGTGAGATCTAAAGTATTGTGATGAGATCTAAAGTATTGAAACAGTTTTAATATCTTAATTTATATTGATTTGATTGACATTTTGTAGCTGGACTCTGCTCTCTGAAGTGCAAATGGACAGTGCCTGTAAGCATCGTTGGTTACTTCTGTTCCAGAGACTCTGTCAGGTAGTTGATCAGTGAGGAAATTCTGTGCTGTCTGACTTCTTCCTGAGTTGTTTTCTCCAAGTATTTTCTTATAGGCTTTGCATAATATATTACTGCTGCTGGAGAGTTTTATCAAAGAGGGAAAGATAGGCTGAGACTGTGTGTGTGTGTGCACACCCTGTGTGTATTTATATCTATACGTGCACATATGTATATGTGTGTGTTTAATTCTTTTGGTGTATTTGTTTATAATAGTTATAATTTTCCTTTGCTGTTCTGAACTCTTGATGTCTCAGTATTTGTCTGAACATCTGTCTTCTAGAAAAAATATAGACTAACTGGAAAGTATTACAGGAGAAATAAAAAATAATGAGAAATCTGGAGAACGTGTTATTTGAGAAAAGAAATAGTTCTTTTGGGAGAAGAAAGCACAGAAACAGATTTTTCAGAAAGAAATGGCATGTGCTAAAACTCTTTCCCATGATTACTTTGTTTAGGAGGAGGAGCAAAAAAAACCACAATTGACTTAAGGTGCAGGAATGAAGAATTAGATTGGAACTGGGGAGGTGTATTACAAAAGTAACAGTAAATAAGTCCTTGAAATAAATTGCCTAGGGAGATAATTTGAAGCTTGTGAGACAGATTAAACAAATATCCATAGGATATACTAGGTGACCAAGACCCATGTTTTGTGTAGTCAAGCTCAAAAAATAAGAATTGAACAACCTGTGGCTTAATCAGCCTACGGCTTTTGGAGGGAGATGGTCAAGGCTGATGTTTGGTTTGCAGTTCTTCAACTGTGTATGCCCATCTTACTGCATAGAGTGGTTTTGTGAGGCTGTAGATATTTTATGACTGTTTTATGATAAAAGCACATACCAATCCCTTTATTATTCTTTGATATCAATGATAATTTTGAGATAATTTATTTTCCATTAAAAATAGCCTTTTAGGCTATTCTGGATTACACTAAATCTGAAGTGGTGCTCCTGTTATATGGAAGACAGGCCACATCAGAAAACACTTCAGAAATTATTGGTTACTGAATATAATGAACTAAAGTTTATTTTTTCCAGGGTCAGAGGTCTTTCTTGCCAGGGATCTTAATTTTGTGAGATGACTTCTGTTTTTCTAAAAAGAGAGAAAAGTTCTAATTGAGCCTAGTTAGTAGAGTATTTCAACATGATAAACCTTAGTGCTGGGCCACTTAAAATACAATTCTTTGTGCTCTATTCAGAATAGTCTGCTCATATAATGAATAATTTATATAGTGAGTGTTTCTAAATGGAGCAGGCACAAAATTATAGATATCTAATAGGCTGCCAGTCTTTGCACTTAGATTCATGCTTTTTTTTTGTTTGTTATTGAATTTTCCAATAGATTTTTGAAAGAGACCTTTTTTTTTTTTTTTGCACACTTATTTTCGCCCGTGTTAATATACCACAACAGATGCCCCGTACATAAACACTGTCATCTGAACATCCTCCCACCATGCCAGTGGTATCTCCATGGGCCAATTTAAAACACTCTCCTTCATGTATATCACATGCAAATGGCCAAAAAAGTAGCTCACACCCATCTTCAAGATGTGTGAGAAGGAATATCCGGCTAATTTACCAGTTCATCAATTTAACCTCAGTCTATGGTAAGGTGATGGAGTAAATCCTTCTGAAAACCATTTTTAAACACATGAAGGGCAAAAATGTGATTGGGAACAGGCAGCGTGGATTAAAATGCCCCATACCTGGTCATTTTCTAAAATGAGATGACTGGCTCAGTGGTTGAGAGGAGAATAGTGGATGTGGTCTACTTTGACTTTAGCAAGACCCCCAACAGTGTCCCATAGTCTCCTCATCCCTGAAGTGATGAAATATGGGCCGGTTGCCTTAATATTATTGGAAAGTTGACTGGACTACTGGCCTGAAAGGATGGTGATCATTGGTGCAAAGTCCAGCTGGTGGCCAATAACTAATGACATTCATTAGGAATCAGTGCTGGGACAAGTACTGTTTGCTGTCCCTGTTAACAATGTGGGTGGCAGGAGAAGTGCGCTCTCAGCAAGCTGCGTAACACCACCTACCTGGCCAGAATGGACTATACGTTGGAGCTCAGCTGGGACTGGACAGGCTGGAGACCTGAATTTATCCAATCCAATGCTGAAGACAGAGTGAATCTGTTTGTGGAAGTGCAATCCTTCAGGTGTTCTTCAATGAGCAATTTTCTAGGGTGCTTGCTGTGTCCATCCTGAAAGCCAGGGTACTGCTGGCCGTGCAAGCAGGAAGACTGACAGGCTAGTTTCTAAGTATCCTTAAAGGCTGTCTCTGTATATGCACATTCACAGCTGCATGCTTAAATTCACCTGTTCCCCTCCCAATCTGCTGAGGAGTAAGTTTTACTTTCTCACTGAGGTTTCTGAGAGTATGTGTGTGAAGGAGGAAGGCAGAAACCCTCAGTGGATCTAGAAGAAAGTGGCATCCATTGCAGAATCCATCAGGAGAAAATCATTCCCTAGCTAACAGTGCTGGTATGTGAAGTCTGTGGAACGTGGAAAAAGTATGTACCAATACAGCCAAGAGAAGAAACTGGTCACTTAGACGTAAGTGCTTACACAATTTTAAAAATTGTACATGATCTGTATCATGGAAACGAAGTAGAGATCTTAAATCTACTTACATGCTACCCTTTGCCCTCTTCTATTTTGAAATTTGAAGTTAGTGCCTTTTGAAAGGAAGCATATAGCCCTTCTAAATAAGACTTATAGTCTCCTGACATATAGCAGAATAATATATTGCAAATCCTGCTAAGCCTTACAGATGAAAGAATCTTCAGGGCTGAAGCACTGCAGCTTTGTGATATACCTTCCTGGAATCCATATGCTGTGTAACACTGATCTTCTGAAGAACTTTGAAGAATTTTGCATAGATTTGCAAATGTAGTGAGAAAAGACGTATTTTTCTTTTATTTTGTGTTATATTAGTATTGTTTGATAAGCTAAGGTTTGGATCAGTGTGGTAACCTGCTTTGGTCCTGAAAGTAACCAATATGAATGCAGTAGTAAACATTTTGATCTTTGTGGAATATATTTTTATTGATTTATTTTTTACTTCCACCACTAATCATCCAGAAATACAATGTACACTGCAAAGTTTCTCCGGTTTAAATCTGTTCAGAATTTTGCACCAGTTTATTTTGCTTTACCTTGAATCTGTGAAATTTTTTTGAAATTGTGATTTGTGATAAACTTCTTGTGAGAATCAGTTTTATTGAGATTCATAATATGTATCATATGTTCCCCTTGTGTCTCTGAATGGCCAACAGAATTTGAAAATGTACAGAGATTTCCCCTATTCTCCCCGCCATTTTTTGTTAATGTTTTTTCTTAACTGTCTCTCAAATCCAGTTGGAGAAATGAAGAAAAGAAGGAATTTTAAAAAAGCAATCAATTTTAATGATTTATTATTATTATATTACCAGGCCTGAGCTCTACATGAGAGGATTTCATTTCCTTTCATTTTGAAATGTCTAAAATATTGTGAAGTCGTCATCACATACGTTTTTTCCACTGGAACTTAACATGCTCCTTTGGTTACTGGGCATCCTTTTGTAGTGATACTATTAGTATCACTAATAATGATAATTATTTTTATAGCAATACAGTATTTAGTTAAAACATGATACTTGTTTTCTTCTCTTAAAATTCTTATCTCCGCCTAGTGAAAGGACCTGGTGAATGTATGCAAAAGATGAGGAACTCAGATGCTTGATATGGATTCAAGCATTTTCCTGTAGAGGTATTTTTTAAGTTTTATAGTTAAGTGGCATTTTTTTATTTATAAGGAGAGCTATTTAAATGCAGGCCTTTCTTGTGTTTTGGAGTCTGTTAAGCTATGCAAACAGATTTTGAGTTAAAAAAAAAATCACTAATCAATTCAATTTGAATTATAAAGACATTTCTGATAAGCCTTCCTGCCAGAGCAGCATTTCTGTTGTGTTAATTGTCCTTGAAATACAGTATGTATGTTTGTGCCCTCATGTTTTGCTCTTAAATTCAAAGACAGGCTGTATATTTTTATTGATGACTTGAATGTGGCGGTTGCTGAGATGATGAATTAGAAACATGTAGTTGGAGTCAGAATGATAGTGCTGAAGATTTTGAGAGTAGCTGTACAGGGTGCTGAAGCAGATTCTGCTCCCCTTGGACTACTGTTGTATACAGAAAATAGGACATGAAATTTCTGAAGTACCTGAAGAAGTAAAGTTATTACATGAGTATCAAGATGCGACTGAGCTGCACTGAGGAGAGTGTATAGAGGATGCTGGAATTGGATGTGGCTTTAATCTCTTTTTAAAAATTATTATTTTATTATTTTATTTTGAGATGCAAACTGTCCATAGCCTCAAGGGCTTTTTGTGGACTGTTGCTGTCTTTTTGAGGTTCTGTTTCTTGGTAAAGGGGGCAAGAATTGGAGCACTGTTAAGCTCTGGTGTTGTCTAAATAAACTCATGGTTAATTTTTAACCATGCTTTATTCAGATAAACCTGGAAAAGTCCCAGAATAATTGCCCACATGAAGAGCTGTTGCAGAAAGTTGGGCTGTTCAACTTGCCATGGACAGCTGCATAGTCCATAAGACATTCTGAAACTGGACAGTTATTCCTCATCTGAGCACACTCTTCCAGACTTACTCTCTCTTCTATTTTTCTTTTTCCTTTTATTTATTTATTTATTGTATATTAGTTATATGCAATGACTTATGTACCTCCAGGTCATTTATTCTTAATCTTGATGATGTTTCCTTACTATTTGAAGCACTGTTTTCTCCTCCATGCAGTGTGGCCTTTAATGTCATAGTGTCATTTTTTTTCTCCTCTTCCATGAGCTTGGCTCAGTAAAAAATGATTTCATGGTTCTGAAGTGAGTAGCTTTCTTGAGATCAGAGCAGAATGGCACACAAGTGAAACACTGTAAATAAGTTATGTAATGTACTATGCTTTATAAGAGAGTTTGTTTCTATGGGAAATCTGTAGTGGATGTGGCTTTTGAGTTATAATGCGTTGTGACATCTCATTAAATGGGTATTAACTGCCTTCACTCTCATTTCCATAATGCTTTTCTAACTCCAAGCTCTTTTTCATCGATCAAGTGCTAGGAATTCTTGCCTCATCTTATCTGAATCTTCATGATAATTTTGTTACTATATTCGCTTAATAAAGGCTACCAAGAGTTCCTTATAGTTTCCACTAATACATTCTGCCTATTTTGCAGTGTTAAAAACAGTATGCCAGAAGAATTTGTCCAATACTTGTAACGTTATATGTATGCCTCTTTAATACCTGTTCTGTTTGATAAATCTGTGCATGCTTTTGTTTTTTTTTTTTTCCTTTGTGTGTCTTTTTTATTTTTTTCTCCAGAGAGTGATAATGAACTCTCCAGTGGCACCGGTGATGTGTCAAAGGATTGTCCGGAGAAGATCCTATATTCCTGGGGAGAATTACTGGGGAGATGGTAATATTTCATTTTATTATTTAAATTTTAAAATGTAACAAGTAAATCCTCTTATTTTAGTCTTGCAGTTTGGCAAATCTCTTCCTCAGCTTCCCCAAAAGTCTAGTTCCTTTCATTCTTAGAGCATATGTTCACATATGTCTATGCTTTCTCCTGCTGTAAATGTGACCTTTCAAATATAATTTTTTCCGGCCACCAGTGGTCTTTTGGGCTGGATATTGAGCCCTCATGAATCTCAGTGCCTCTTACTGCTACAATGTAAATGCCAGGGCAACTCCTTTTGGCCTAGTCTAAGCCATTTGTGCTACTTGAAGTCTATTTTTAATGGATTGATTTGTGTAGAAATATTTTTCTTTAATATGCAACAAGTATGCATTTAAAAAAGGAATTCCTGAGAGCTTATGCTCCTCCTGAAATTGTTTCTGTTTGAGAATGTTTGTAGGCCTAGAGTATGTTCTTAACAGTGTTATTTCTGTGATTTACCTGCCTATTTCTTAGCTCTGAGAGAGGTATATTGTTAGAAGTTGCCAGAACCTTTCTACAGCTTTCTCTATGTAAGTAATAGCTCCTCCTGTCTGAGACAAAAATAATGAGAGATCTTTAGTCTGGAATAGGCATTTTTTCCAAATGTCCTATAAAAAGATACCTGAGAAGCATTTTAAGGATATATTCAGGCAATTTCTCCTTTACCATCTGGTCACTTACAGCTTTGGAGAAAAACATCTGTTTGCCACAGACATTAGTTTATGGAGCTCTCGTGCAAAGGTTATGTCCACTGTGACACCGCAAGATTTTATGGAGCTTGACAGAACCCTTCCCTCCTGCCTTATTCTCAACTATTTTATGATCCAAATTTTTTGCTTTAAAGAAAGATCTATTTGGGGAAGCACAAATATTTCATGAGATCATTGTACAGATATTCTGGCTATGAGCCCTTTGAATGAAAAATTACTGAAAAAAGTATGGAAGTCATTTGATAAACAAATCCTTTCTCCTCATCTGAACAGGCTGAAATTATTGTGAGCATGTCTGCTCTGGGGCAAGTGAGAAATTTCTGAGGTCTGCTTCAAAGGACATCCCAAGAGAGAATTTATGCATTCCTTGAAATTTTACTTTTGGCATCTCAAGGTCAATCACTAAAGCCACTCTGAGTCTTTTAAGGACTTGGGGGGTCTTTTACAATCTCATATTTGCATAGAAGATGCAACTTTTCTCTCTTTTATTCATCTGTCAGTTGATTCCTTTAGTTTTAATTTTGGTCCTGGGGAAATACCTGAACTAATGTGAAAGGGATAAAAAAATAAGCAACTTGGTCACGATAAAGAACTTCTGTGTTTTAGGAACAAACCTGGAAGGACTAACAGATGAAAAATGTAAAAATCTGAAAACTAAAAATGGATTAAAATCAACTCTTCTTGTGTGCTGAATGTTGCAGCATATGCTAAAAGAAGATATGTGCACTTGTTAAAAATAAATAAAATTAACATTTTCACTGGAGACTAGTGTGCTGATTTGTGTCTGGGATAAAAATTTTCTTGCATTTTAATTGCTTGCTGTCACTGTAAGTGTCACTGTAATTAAAATGTCACTGTAAGTGAATGGACTGATTCAGCAGAAACATTGCTGTAAGAGTCTCCTTCAAAGGTTAACATATAAGCAGGATTTAGATTGCGATAGTTTACCCAAAAGATACAGCAAATGCATGGAAAGTAATGGAATACCTTTTAAGTTATTTACCAAGGTAAATTTACTATTTAGAACATTGTCAGAATTAAATTTATTCTTGTAAGTTGAGCTAGTTAGCTAAATACTTTATATTATTTCTGATGTGTGTGTTTGCTTGCTTGTCTGTCTGTTTTTAGTAATGGTCAATAGTAGCAGTTTATCAGAAGTATTTGTGCTTTGCTGTTTTCTATCCTTGCTCTTTGGCCTTTTAAAATGATGTCTTTGAAGTTTACTCGGGAGAATTACTGCACTTGATAACAAATAAAAGATGTCAGCACTGATGAATGACTGATTTCTTCCCACGAGCCAACTTTGAATGTGTTTGAGGATAAGACAAGCTTTTATTTTAAGCTTGTTTTTGTTGTGATCTGGCCAAACAGGCATCAGAAAGTTATCCATCAATGTAAGATTCTTGGGCCTCTATAGCAGGGGGAAAAAAAGCATACATTTCTGTTCATTATTACACACCATAGACCAAGGATTATTAATAATTGAACTGTTTCCCAGACAGACATTCAGAAACTGAGGAGTTGCTTATTAAAAGGTACAGAATTATGCTTTAGTGCATGGACTAATGTTGCTGAATTGTTACCTCTTCTGTAAAGCTGTTTCAGTATATGATGAATACAGTAACATCTTGTGCACATAGCATGCCTAATTCTCAGCTGTGAATATGTCTGGAAATAAGGATGATATCACAACATGGAAAATGCATCTCTCAGCTGTTGCCATAAGCTGTTTGTATTGTTTTCTTGGTGGCATTGGAAAAATCCATATCCTGTTTATACGGAAACTTATCTTCTTAGCTGTTCATTTTAGTTTATCCACATTCTGCCTTTCATGTATAATACCTATCAGCAAATCATATTAATAACAAACTAATCTGTTTTGAAATGTATTACAAATGGTGCATATTCACTCAACTCGTTCTTTAAATTTCTGGTGGGTTTTTTTTTTGCATCTATTCCACTTACTCCATCATTATGGATCATCATACATCTCATGATTTTATGACTGTCTTAGAATGCCTAGTTCTTCAAATATTTCTGTTGGATATTGTTTGTGCTTTTTTTTTTTTTTCCTCTTCCTCTCCTAACTTCTTCCCATCTACAAGACCATTAGTTAAGTGTGACCTACTGGACAATATACTGAAAAAGAGAACTGGGTCTATCAGATTTTTAATTTGGCTGACTGAAACTTAAATTTTGGACTGGATTATGGTACACATTTTAAATTTAAAATTTTCATGCTGAGTAGAGTAAGGACCTTACTTTAATCATCCATTCTTTTTAACACCCAGTTATTTGAAACAGTGGGTCTATCTAACTGAATGTGGGAAAGAGCAAGTCCTTCAGAGCATCTTTTAAATTTGAAAAGTAGCAGAAAGCTACTCCAATCTGTGAGTGAAATGCCAAGTTATTTAATGTAATGGCAGCTTGCTGGTATTTGACTAAACTTGCATTCCCACTGCTGTCCGAACAGTAGAGTTGAGCAACTTAACAATGGTCAAAACAATAACAAGCCAAAGGAATATGCTTGCAAGCACTTGCTGTTTTATAAAGAATAAAGAATCAATTCAAATGTTCTCCCTGCTGCATTGGTCACCGTAATTGCCATAATAAATCAAAACAACATTTAATGTCGATCAGGAAACAGTTTAGATTCGCAGAAAGGATTTTTAAACTTCTGTGACTGCTCTGCAGTAATGCTCTGCATTATTGTATACGTGCAATAACTTTGTCTTAAAAGTAGAAGCTCAGTAACTGGTGTCTTTTTGAGAATGAAGCTGTCTTTGATATTCAGTCTATGTTAATCTTCTGCAGTTCTTATAGAGAACTTTTGTAGGTTTAATTATGTGTTATTAAAACAGTGGTCCTGCTTATCTTCCCACATTGCTCATTATGTACCAAAGAAGTATTAAATGCTAGCTGAGACTAATTAGCAGATTTATTTGGGAAACTGGGATATTTCCAAGTTGTGTGCAAGTGCTACTACTTTGTGGAACTTGCCACATAGTCTTAATACAGCAGAACTGAATACCTGTTTTATATGGAAAACTAAATTTGGCATTGAGTATAAAACTAGAACTTCAATCTTCATGTAAAATGACTTCCATTTTCCAAAGTTTCTTTCTGTGTACAACTTATTTTTCATTTGCTTTTTCTAATCTACACTATATGTTGAACAAATATTTAAATTGAAATACCTGCACAAGTGACAGTTTTCTCATTAATACTTTGTTTTGAACTCACCTTATCCCCAAAAACCATTCAAATTGATTTGTACTTTGTACAATCTTTTCTACACATCAATAGGGTTTTTTTTATGGTGTTTTTTATTAACCAGTTCTGAGTTTCTGCATTTGTTTATTCTTTTTGTTTTTATTAATACCTCTAATCCTAGCTGAAATTACTTTGGATATCAGTGTGTTTTGCTACTGGTTATTATTGTGAATTTCTGCAGCATTTTATCCTTCCATGTGACAAATACTAATTAGTGTAACTTGTGAAAGAAATGTTTATGCTGTCAGTTAGTGGCTCTGCTCTTCATAATAACATTGGAAAGCTGAAAACCTTTTTATCTATATAGCTTATATTCTACTCCCATAGTTGAGGTGTAATGGGCAAACGATGATCTTATTTTCCTCAGGCATAACAATCTTGTTGCAAGACCGAAGGGGTTGTCTACGCTGGTGAAGAGTGGTGTTCCGGAGGCGCTGAGGGCGGAAGTTTGGCAGTTGCTGGCAGGATGCCATGACAACCAGGCAATGTTGGATAAATACAGACTTCTCATCACAATGGTAAGACTTCTTTTCTTGCCTTTTAGCAGTGAATTGTACTATATTGAATGACTTTTAACACTGTCCCTCACAACATCCTCCTAGACAAGCTCCGAAGGTGTGGGATGTATGAGTGGATGATGAGATGGATTGGAAATTGGCAGAGCTCAGAGGGTGATAATCAGCAGTACGGTGTCTAGTTGGAGGCCTGTGTTGAGTGGTGTCCCTCAGAGGTCAGTCCTTGGTCCAGTGCTGTTCAATTTGTTCATCAATGACCTGGATGAAAGCACAGCGTGCTCTCTCAGCAAGTTTGCTGATGACACGAAGCTGGGAGGAGTAGCTGACACCCCAGAGGGCTGCGCTGCCATCCAGAGGGACCTGGACAGACTGGACAACTG
>JAUBNY010001054.1:945738-956225 GCA_032275445.1 Crypturellus soui
TATTTTTTTTTAGTTTTGCTTCTGAAGTTTCTTAATCTTCTGTGGCACTGCCTTCCATAGGTTGCATTAACTTCAGCAACACTTTTCCTCCAAACCAAAGTCAAAGGATGGAAGTAGAGATCAACTTTCATGTAAACTTAATGCATAAAAATACTTTGACATTTTTTTAGATTACCAGGACTGTGCAAAATGAAAATATATTTGTTTCCTACTTAATATTTGCCTAGTGTGTATTCTGTTGTTTTAGGCACTTTTGCTAGCATGGGTAGAAGGGAGTGGGAGAGATTACAAATGAGCTGGTGTCTATGCAGGTGTCATTAGAGTTGACTTTGAAAGTTGTGTGTTTGTCCGTTATTTTTTAACTTGTGAAAAAACTGTGTTGAAACAGTTCAGCTGTGGATTGAAAGGACTGCATATATAGAAAGGCTATTTTAGTTTGAGTAGAAAATTATTGCAGCTTGTTACTTGCAGCTTTCCCAAAGGTTGGGAAGTTAGCAGCAGGAGTAGTAGCTTTTTCCCAGCAGCATTGCGCAGCTCCCACCGCTCAGCGTTCTGAGGCTAATTCATCAGTAAGGGAGTCTAATTAAAAAGATGACTGTTCACCAGCTGCTGCAGCAGGTTGGTTAATGGGCTGAAACATTAGCGTATTTTTGTAGCAAATGTTTGTGTTTAGAAGGCTGCATCCTTTTATCCTAATGGGTAATGGCTTTGATGTAGGGTGGAGTAATTTCCTTTTCTGTCCACAGGAAAAGGAGCATCCCATGTCATCAGAGGTCTGTCCAGTAAGATGGGGGTGTCCCTGATGATACGAGTGTATTAAGAATAGTATGTAACATGTGTTTTTTTTTAATTCAGCAAGTCAAAAGAAAATTGTCTATGAAGCAAAGCATTCCCATAATTTCTGAATAGGCCAGTTTTGTTTCTTACAGCAAACATGCTCATGGCAAATAGCCATTCCTAAAGCTGAAAAATTATTGATGTCCTCCCTTTTGCAAGAATATTTTGTAATCTTTGCGGGTTGTAGCTTGCCTGGGCAGGGGATGCAAGTCTGGCATGTAGATTATGCCTGTCTTCATGTCATCTGTCTCGCTCTTACTGCTGGGGATTTGGTTCAGTGATAGGTCTTTGGGAATCCCTGATCTAGTATATTTTTATGGTTGACTTGAGCTTCTTATTTGAATTTATTGTGAATTTGCTTGTTGTCTTTAATAGGTAGATGTGGTCACCCTTTTTAGGGTGACGTAGTATCGAGAATGGTATGGCAAGAAAACTATCTGTAAAACAACAACAAAAATCATATAATAAAGATAAATTTAAAATTTTATATTTTTAAACTGATTAAATAGTTAAAAAAAATCTTGCTCATCACTCTTTGCATAACATAGCTAGATAGTAATTAAAATAATTCTAGAGTAAAATATCACTGAGGTCTGTGTGCATCTTACATATTTCCATGTTTGTTTTAAATTCAACATATTCTGTATCTTTGGGCAGATTTCTGAGTTTTTTTTTCCTCTGCTCTTTTTTCTAGAAGGTAAGGATAGGATGACTTGACTAACTTTTTTCTTAAACTTCAATAAGTTTTCTTAAACTTCAATAGTTCATTTCATGGCAAATGAATCCTTGATATTTTTATAATTTGATATAGTTGTGCAGAAAGATCAGATTATTTGCTGAGTTGGGCTGATAGGGTGTCTCATTTTTGTTATTAACAATAACAATATTAACATAGTTAATATGTTCATGTTGGCAGTTAGAACCTTCCATTTGTTGTTTGAATTATTTTAGGGGCGTTGCATGTTGTGGAATAATAAACAGTATGAACTGAAAATATATTTAGAAATTAATGAGAAAATATTGCCTCTAAACAACAGAAGTTTTTTAAAAAATGTAATTGCTTAAATTGCTTAATTAAAATGAGAGGGTTCATTTATTTTCAGTGTTCCAAGGCACCTAGTTTCATAGTAAATGTTAATATTTCTGTTTCAGGTTCAGGAAGGTAAATTTAATTTGCCAAGCTGTGATTCATTTAGAGCTCATCTGGAGGAAATCTTTCAGCTCAGTGTGCACAAAGGGGAAAGTTTTGTGCCTAGCTGCTATCTTCACAAAGATTTTTTTTTTCAGTTTATTGTCAGCTCTTTTAAGAACCAAAGGAATAGCATCCATTAGTAATTTTTATTTTATCTTGTCTTACTGTTAACTTTTAAATACAATACTCAAAATACAAAATAATCCCCAAAATAACTATTTTGGGGCCTACCTCTGCCTTTTCCATACATAATTGTGATGGCACTAAAAAAATACTCATTACAGTTGATGGTTCTTAGAGCACTGTGTGTCCAATCAGCTTTAAAGGTCACATAAATTGATGCCTTTCTTTTGGTATTAAAATTGATGGTCTCACAGGCTTCGGATATGTACCTACTGCTCCAGGCAGGACGCGTTTTGTTGGGTAGGATGGTGGGGGAATGTGTCACTGCCTTGCAGACACAATATCTTTGCAGTGTAGTGCGCAGTAAGAGCTGACAGTCCTGGTCAGTGCTTGGCGTTCCACAGATCCATTATATTCCTACAGATTGAATATCCTAATTTGAGGATTCATTTGTTAATAACTGTTGGGATGTCCCAACACTCTTAGCAGCACTGAGTCACTGCTGAGACAGGAGCAATGGCAGGAGCCATTTGCAGTGTCGGGTTTTGCACCGCTGAGCAAAATGGCATCGGCTCTAAAGTTCTCTGCTGTGCATGCTGCCTGTTCCGAAAGCAAACTCACCGTATACGTATGCATCTCTCTCCTACCACATAGGACACTGCTTACATTAAGCAAAATGTTATGTACATGGACTGTTCGGAGAGATCTGTAATGCCTGACAAGATAAGATGCATTTATAAAAAATCATCCTTCTCCCAGTATTGCTGTCATCGAAAACTCAGTGTATGCTGCTTCTGTCCTAACTTCCCGGCTCTCAAACAATGGTGGCGTAATTGGCATTCAGGCTGCATTACTGGAGGGCTGGAGTGGTTTGAAGGTGAGAGAAAGGGACAAAACACTCTTCTTTGTGGGTTACTGCAATGGAGTAGTTAGTAAGAGACTTGCACTATTAAGGAATTTACTGATAGCAGCATATAATATAGTATGAAAAAGAAATCCAAAAATTAGATGACTGCACTGAAAGCAAAAGGAGTAACTGAATTTAAAACATCTTGTTTATTAAACTAATTACTTTCTGTTCTTGCAAATATAAATAGTGGTAACATAAATCTTCAGAAGAAATTTTGATCAGTTTCAATGTGACATTTAAATAGGATGGACATTTGTGCCTACCAGTTGGTTACTGAAGTGCCCCGTTGGTATGTGTCAGTGGCTCATATCTAAAAATTAACTGCCTCCTAAATCGAATTTACTGGTTGCACGTTGTACTTGCTAGATGTTATTTCCAACCTGTATTCCTTATGAAATATTTTTCCCTTTTGTAGTGAGGAGTTACTCATACCAATTAAGAACAATTTCCCTGTTAATGAGCAAATTTGCAGGAGGTCAGTCGCAGCAAGATAGCACTTCGACACCTTCTAAAAATCTTTTCTGTAGGTTTCTGTGGACATATCTAAATATTTTGGCAGCTAAGATTTTTTTTTTTCTGATTGTGAATTTTAATCAGTTATTTTTTTTAAACTGACAGCTAAATGTTTGCTATACGGACCTTCAGATTTATCTTTTTAACCATATGCTGTCTAAAGAATACCATGGTGATGTGACCGTTTTGTTTCAAGAATAGTTCAGTTTAAAAGTCAAATCTTTTTTTGACTAGGTAGTCCAGTATACAACCTCAATGTAAAACTAGCTTGTCTCATACAGTGGCGCAGTTTGAAGCTGCAGCTTTTTCAGACTGCATGCCCTTGCTAGAAGGGCTTCTCGATGGGAATTCGCAAGACTCGTGCATCCCAGCAGCTTGTAGATCCCTCTTAGGAAAAATGCTTCCCTGCACGTCTCGGTTTGTCTGCAAGTCTGTATGTCTCTGGAGCTATCACTTAAGGGCTGCTGGACCCCCTTTGCCTTGGCAGCCGGAAGATGCCTTCATTAGGTTAATGTAAAGCTGCAAGGTAATTACATATGTTTCTTGTTACTTGTATTGCAGACAAATTAGCAAATCTGGAATGACTGTTCAGTAGCTGCACTGTACAGTTATCAGTTGGTAAATGCAATTACAAAACACACCTTTTTTCTTCCTCCTCCTCCTGCTTGCCAGGGTTTCCTTAACCTTCTATGCAACTACTTGTTGCTCTCCAGTTCTTGTGTGACAAATTATGAACATAGAAATGTGTATTAGGAATTACATCTGCTTGCACATATTAGAATAAATATTCCTTTAGGATGCTTTTGATTATGCTGTGTAGAAGGACTACTTGCTCACTTAGAAAAAGAAATGTCATCACTGGATGCTAAATAGGAACAATGAAGGATATCATTGCATATGTAGGTGTTGGTTAGGTGATGTATGAGCTGCTGCATCCTGCCTTTGAAATTAAAAGGGTTATGCTTAAGGCAACCATACACTTGATTATGCTCAGAATGCTCTGTAATGAGGAAAGTAATTTCCTAGAAAGCTCCTGTTGAAACAGCCGGTTTTTGTAGCTGTTTTGAGTCAGCAGCAAACCTCGGAAAAAGGCAACCTGATCTCTTTGGCTTAAGCATTACACAGACTTCTAAAACTCTGATTTCAATTTGTCTAGGATTTAATAATTTATGCCTGGTGACCGTTAGACTTAATTTCTTCTGTAGAAGCTCTCGACTCTGTCACAGATTCATTATTTAAGATGTTTTGCTGCTTTCTTCTTTGCATCTCTAGAAATACCGATGGCTTCTTGTAATGCTTAAAAAGAAATAATTTAAGTGTTTAAGTAGCCTCATGAGTTAATACTGATGTTATTGAAGCAAAACTACAAAGATGTGCAGCTACAAAGATCATATGATTTATGTGCTGCAGTAAGGAGTTGATTGGACTCTTTCCCTTTAGCACAGTGATCAGGGCTTTGATCTGGACTCTTTGCCGGGCTGCCCTCCACAGGCTGGGAGCTCTGGTGGGCTGCGCAGAGTCCTGTTGGTCGGCAGGGAGTTTGGAGGAGCGCTGCGAGGAGCCTTGAGGCCCTGCAATGAAGACGCGTGTCAGGCACACACTGTGTTACCATGCGGGCCCGTGTTGGAAAGCTGTGTGTCTCATACATGGTTCCAGTCAAAATATTTCCCGTGTAAATTACTGCTTTTAGTCATAATTTTGAAGTACCCTTTAAGTATTTCACATAACGTTAATTAAGGCTTAGCAGAATTTGGGGCTTGCAAAGTCTTACAGTGCAAAGATCTATTAATTTTTTATAAAAGTAGCAATTTGAACATCTGTCAAATGTTCGATAGGAGGGAGGGAATTTTTTAAGATTGTATCAGTGGATATGCTTGTGTGGGCTTTAGGAGCCCTAAAATGACGAACTAGCATGTACCAGAAATTAAAATATAATATGTTTTGTAATTATAGTCTTATTGATAACGCCATGCATATAAAAGGTAGAACTCAGCAGATGAATTTTGGTATTCCTTAACTTTTCACTGCTTAATGTGAAATCATTAAGTGACCTTTAGTTATATATCATCTATAATGACTGCTATAAGTGCTGTCTTTTTGCTGTTTTTAATAATAAGCTGCTGTGTTTCCTGGATCTAGATAAGATTGCCCAGACATTAATTAGGTAGCATCCAGTCTATATTTCTTCTCTCTGGCCATGAGAACTTTGAGGGACTCATTTTCTTTTCACCTTTATTTCCTCCCTCTCTGTTATTCTGTAGAGTTCACTGGAACTTGTGCTAATTGTGGGCTCCAGAGGAGAATCAAAAAAAGAAACTGCTTGTCTCTCAAGCTCCTTCTGAAAATTGAGTCATAGATGTTACATTTTAAGCCAAGAGAATGTTTGATTATTCCACTTTTGACTGCCTTTAAAATTCTAGTTGCCATAACAACTTTATTTCTTTATTTTTAGCACATCAGTTGCCATAACAATAAAATATAGCTTTTTGAATGTAACCATTTTTTCCCCTCACTTTCTTGCTTTGTTTTACAAAGAACCTTTTTTGGAAGGACAGGAAATACAGCTAAGCTTTTCCTCATGAGCACTTTGATTAGTACATAAGTAGAAAAATAAATTCTTTCATCTTCTCTTACTCAGTTTCTATGAGAGATTTTTGACTATTAAGTATTTTCACAACTTGTGTGCAAAAACAAATGCAGACAACTGCATTAAGCCTTTCCATGGTATAACAACTCCTGTTGTAATTTTATTTCATATGCATTGTATTTAGTATATGAGAATATTTTAACTGTTATTTCCTGGGTTTTTTTGTTTGTTTGTTTGTTTTTTGTTTTTTTTTGATGGATGTCTGTAAGTAAGGTATAGGCAAATGCTCCTGATCTGGGAAGCATGTTTTTTCCTTAGTGCTATTGATAACTGTCTCTCTGTTTTTTCTTACTGTAAGATTGCTTTGAAGGTTACTAATTGAGTTTTGCTGCCAGTAGCTCGACATTTCTATCATGTCATTCTTTTATCTTATCTTTCATTAAAAGTATGGAACAAATTATGCTCTGTTCCTTCTGCAGAAGAACATTAGAGACCTGCTGGGGAGAAGGATGCTGTACAAACGCTGCGCTCCTCTCCAAGCACCTTTAAAATTCCAACGGCCATGTAAAAAGCTACCCACTAGCATGCTATAAAGTTATAGCAGGTAAAGCTCCGTTGCTTCCCATATGGCATTTCTTCCTGGCACAGCATCCATTAGTCATTATTTTTGGTACGTTTATATGCCAAGTACGGGGTGTATATATGTGATGTTTCATCAAAATATATGAAGAGATGTGCACTAAGCTTCAAACTATGATTTTGAGCAGAGGAAGAGGTTATATTTGAATATTGGTGAAAGAAGTTAGACTTGAACTTACAGACTTGACCTCTTATGTCATGATACTGTCCTTTCCAAATGGTTTGCATTTTGTCTCAAAAATACTGTCTTTTGCCTGGGATTTAACAATTCCCAAGATGATTTGCCCATTAATTGAATGGGATAGGGCGTGCAGGTAGTTGACATGTCTCGATGTTAATGTTTTTACAAGTAGATGCATCATAGATATAAATTAATTGGTAGTTGCTTACAGTATTTGTACGATATTTTTTCATGGAAGCAAAGCTTATCTGTTTTAATTTTCTTTTTCTTTGATTTTTCTCTAAAGACATTAGCATATCAACTTTAACTTCAAATATTTGGAATATGTTTGCAAGACCTAAAATCAAGCTATAGAAAAGATACTTTAAAAAATATATCTATTCAGTTATAGGTTTTCTAAGGCAATGTGATAATGTACTGGCAGAATTTGGAAAGTGGAATAAGGGCACAAAAAAAGGAAAGTCATTAGTGTATCTCTGTTTGGACATCTTAAAGAATAGAGATTGTAGACTGTAAAAGTTAAAATTCAATTCTTCAGTTCTATTTCTTTTTTATAAAGGGGATATTTAAACTGTTTTCAGTAGTGACAAGATATGTATTTAATTTCTTATCTATTTTTCTTGGAGAGATGGAACTATGACAATTTATTCAAAAAAAGAAATATCAAAACTGTTTTCTCAAATCACATAACATTTTACATGTGCCAATTTCCAGCTATAAAAATAAATGTACTCATTATGTAATACAGTCAAACTAATTTAAGATGAAATTCTCTAATTAATGGAAGTTCAATGTATTTAGATGCTATTAAGCTTGAAAAATAGTTATTGAATGTTAGATGATTTTTAGAAATTTTAATTAGCTAGTCTAACCCTGGGGAGAAAATCACTAATTTTTTCTCAGTACATCATCTCATGTTGCTTGCTTCTGTGGGTTACCAAGAAGTCCAACTAGGCGGGTGTTTGCTGAGTTTTCCCTCTTTGCAGAGTTTGGCAGGAAGCTGTTCCCAGGCCTTTCCCTCCCCTGGCTCTTGAAGCAATCGTGTGCTGAGAGATTCTGCTGTGGCACGAGCCTGTGAGCACCAGCTCTCCAGCAGTTCCAGCTGCAAGGAAAAGAGGGTGGAAAAGAAGCTGAGCCTAAAATACAGAAAAAGAAATTGTGCCTCATGTCATTTTATAAATAGTTTCATGTCCCATCCTTTCCTAGTCATCTTTACCTCTTCACAGAGGTGGCAAATTAGTAATCCTGAGTAACACCTTTGCTTAAAGATAGTTTTCCAAAAATCACAGATTTGCTTGGGTTGTTTTAAGCTTTATTGTTCTCAGGAAACAGGAGGGATTAGTGTTGCTAGTTCAGATTTGTTATTGGTACTGCATGTTGCTCAGTAGCAGTAAGGAGAGCTTAGTTCTCCCCTGCCTTTGTCTGCAGCAGCAGCTGAAGCTATGGCTCTTTCTCTTAAATGATTCCTGTTTCTCAGGGCTTTATGAGTCCATAGCCCATCTTGTCTCCTTGAGCAAACATTATTTTAAAAACTCTACTAAAGAAAATGTTTAAATACTCTATTAAAGAAAAAGCTGAAAGGGGAATATGTCATTTTTAAGCAGCTCAAAACATTGAGCCTACACGCAATGTGGAAGGCCTTTCTGACCAGCCCTCCGGCCTGGCAGTTCTAGGAGAACCTGCTATTGCCGCTTAACTGGGGCCGCATCCACAGCACCTGCATCTGAATCCGCGTAGGATGCATCTGGGCACTTGTCACATAATTACCAGCAACAATTTTTAGTAAAATAGAAATGAATAATTCCGGAAGATTTTAAAACTCTTTTTGAGAGAAAAGATAAAATAGCTGTACCAATGCTGCTTATGTTGTAGCTTTCAGAACAGCTGCACAGTTACAGTAGTGATGACTACCTCATGAATTCAGGAGTATTTTCTGTCATTAGTCCATTCTGTGTGCTGTGTGAGTACCTGCTTTGATTAAAAGTGAGTAGACAAGATTGTAGCTTTTTTTTTTAATTGTATTGACATGGAGGAGAAATTGGAGGGGTGGCTGGTCATACAGTGGTTTGTACGAGCGTGGCCCCTAAGCAGGGACTTCTCAGTTATATTTTTAGGATGAGGTAGAGGCAATGCTTTGGGGAGAATTTAAATAATATTGGGCACAAATACAGCAAGGTAAGGCAGAAGAATTACAATTACATTAGTATGTTATGTACTTAAGCTATTTTTTTTTTTTCTCCATTGGTGCATGCAAGCATGTGGTGCTACAAGGCTGGCAGATGTGCATGGTTAGAGCACACTGCCAGTAACATTAGGTTGTGATGCTTGTGTTGGTGCCTCAGTGGTTGCTGCTGTACAGACACAGGAGCTTCACTACCTACTCAAGGCTATGGCATATTATTCATGACTTGAACTCATGAAATAAGAGTCAACTCTCTTTCCCAACACTATCCTGTTGTTTTCAAGAGAACTTCTTGTCTTGCAGTAATTGAAAAGTAAAAGTAAGTGATCTTTTTTGTTTGTTTTGAATTTTTGTTGTTTTTTAGTAGCCTTAAAGTTTGTTGTTCAAGCTATGGTGAAATGAATGAATTACTATAAATACAGACTGAGCTTTATGCTTGTGCCAAGAAAGTTAGAATCCTTTGCAACATACACTTTCTAGGTCCTGCTGTGCTTTTAGAACAGCACTTGAATTCACCTATGAAATGTTATTCCTAGCCTGGTAGACACAAAACTATTAGTAAAATACAACTATGTCAAAATGAGTCTCCCAAAGGTGGTATTAAAATCACCTTTTAAGTATTATTTTAAAATATGGGGAATGATTCCTGCAGAAAAAGAAAGGCTAATACTACCTTCACTGTTCAGGCTATTCTTTAGGTTTCAGAATTTCATCATTTAAGGATCTCTTAATTGCTATTTTTTTTTTTGTCTTGTGACTTATTTAACAGGTAAAAACGTTAATTGTCTCCTGAAAGCAGTGCAATGTAATTAATAGCTAATTCATTTCAGCTCACCTTCGTGTATTGCCACTCACAGAGGCAATGTGTTACAGTAGGACCGCTGTGCAGCACAGGGCTTTGTTATGGTACTTGAAATACAGAGGGGCAATTTGGAATGAAATGGCTGCGCTTTCAGATTGTAACTATGCTTTCACAAACCATTAACTAAACATTGTAAGACATGTAACCAGAAGCTGAGGTTAAAGGGAAAAGCAATACAAATAACAGTGCCATTCACAGGATGCCTGCAGCAGTGGTAGTTAGCAGAGGAGGATTTGTCTTAGGATAGTGTGGGGAAAAAAACATAAACAAAAAAAAAAGACATGTCTTTAATCAGGGTTATGTGGCTGCCACTAAAACTAGTCCAGCTACCCTTAAACTAACAGTAGATTCAAAAATTATGCTGGCAAAACAAAATGGGGCTGCTATGTTTTTTTCCCCACACTATCCTAAGACAAATCCTCCTCTGCGTTTGTCATTTTCCACTTTCTGAGCTGTCAATT
>JAUBNY010001054.1:956325-987736 GCA_032275445.1 Crypturellus soui
ACTGTTAGTTTAAGGGTAGCTGGACTAGTTTTAGTGGCAGCCACATAACCCTGATTAAAGACATGTCTTTTTTTTTTTGTTTATGTTTTTTTCCCCACACTATCCTAAGACAAATCCTCCTCTGCGTTTGTCATTTTCCACTTTCTGAGCTGTCAATTTTCTTTTTTTTTCTGCTTTTCTTATCTGTATGTCATACTAACTGTATGCTCAGTTAGTAAATATTATGCTTGCATGGAGTTGCTCCCAAGTACTGTCTTTCAAGCAAATACTGTGTTTAATTGCTGAAGAATGCTAATTATCATCAATCATTAGACCTCAACCACAGCATTTCCCTCGAGTAAATTCACTTCATGATAGTTTGTTGCAGGGTGTTTTATTTTCATTGAGTTGAAGGGTAGAAACTAGGTGGTATGTTCAGTTCTGAGCTGAGCTCATAAAGTAAAGCCGTTTGTCATAGGAAGAATCACTATGAATAATGTTGAGAGAATCTCCTCCCAGCAGAATATGCTCTTCAATGTCAAATTCAGAAGGGTAACCATGTAATTTAAGATCATGGGTAGGACTATTTAAAATTTATTCTAAATTATTATTCTAAAACTTAATGTTTATTAAGCACATGAATAATAATAACTAGTTTAGAAATTCCAAACTTTTAGCAGTTCAATGTGTTAATAACAGAACTTAAAAGGCATGGGCAATTAACTTAGAAATATGAATGTCCATCTTTCCCTACTGATTCACCACTGTGCAGCAAAAAATATGTATTTGCACATTTCTAGTTTTATATTGCAACATCCTAATTGCTTAACATTATTATGGCACCAGCTGATATTTGTCACGTGAGAAATAACATTGGAAAGAGAATGGGGCAGTGAGTTGAGTAAAGAAGCGGTTAAAAAAAAAAGAGTAGATTAAAAAGTAGATGAAAAAAATATTTATTTAGCCTGTACTTGCTTTTCCTAACTGTGCAAGTGTGCCTTGCCTTGGTGACAAGTTGCAGCAAGGCAAATTCTGACTAGATACTGGGGAGGAGGAAATCACAGTGAGTGCAGTGAGTAGGGGCTTGTGCCACGTTGACACATGGAGCTACCTTCCAGCCTAAATTGCCCTGTGTGTCTGATAGCCTTGAGAGGAAACACTGCTTGGGAAACAGCCTTACATCCCAAATAACAAATAAAACGGATTTCAGCACTCATCTGCCTTTGAACTCCACAGTTTCTGATATTAAAACAAACCACACATGCACTTGAAAAATCAATCCACTTTTTAAGGTAACTACTGATAGCCTTTCCTCTCCTCTCTTTTTAAGGTGTGTTTACAAGCAAGCTTTATAGAACACAATTTTTTGCAGGCATTAAAACCACAACCAGGGTGGCTGTATGATGTGCTGGTCACATAGTTGTCAGAGATACTAGAGAATGAAATAAAGCAAGAAACAGCTTTGTTCTTTAAACTGGGAAGAAAATGTGTGTGTGGGGGGGAAATAATATAATAAAAAATAGAGTTGACCTGGGAAGAAGATAGGGGACTGGCAGACAGCTGTTTATACATATTGCCATTCAGGTCGACATCTAAATAAATAACTATTAGTATGTTTTCTGTCTCACATTCTCAGCTGCATCTCCCTGTGCTAATAGATGTCTTATTTCTTTTAAGATTTTGGAGGAAATCATCTTGTGCATTTGGTCCAGCTGATCAGCCAGTCTGTTAGCAAAGAGCCCCGAAGGACTCCAAGCTAGATATGAGGAGTGCAAATGAGATACTGGTTTGTGTGCATTGCAGGAATTGCTTCTATCAGCCCAATTGCTTTACAAAAGCGGAGGGGAAAAAAAAAAAAAAGAGTTGGGAGCAAGTCCTTTTCCTTCCTGCATCCAAGAAATAGGTAACAGTCTGTTCCCTTGTTCAGAGCTTCCAGCTCTACCTCTGTGCTGATATTTGCTGCCTGAGCGGCTGTCTTGCCTCCTCCCCGGGTCGCACCCAGCAGCGCTGCTTTCACACACTGTCATTTATTGGCAGCTCCAGGTCCTGCCCGGTCACCTTTTTGCAGCAGGATCAGGTGGTGGATCTTCTGCATGGTAACTTCTGCTGCTTCTAGCTCATGCAGTTCTGAAAGAAAGGTCTTTATTGCTCCGTCCATTCAGCTGGGGCATGTTCAGCCCTTGGATTAGGCAGAGCCAGCTCTGGCATTTATTCTATGGCATTTGTTTGATGGCTTGCTGGCAGCCATTAAGTTCTTCCAATATAACACATTCCTCTTTATTTTATTTATATGCAAATAATAAAATCTAGAGGTATGTTTTGTTTAAAACTGTCCAATGCTTAAGTGTCCCTGTTCTACAGACGATTGTTTTCACATAGCTTTTGAATATGTTGCATCTGAAACAAACTTTCAGGGTTGCTGCATCTTGTAAAATCCTGCCTGGGATTGCGTAGTTCTGTTAGGACTATCTGATTTCTGTTTTAATTTTCACTTGCCTCCAAATGTACGTCAAATAGAGCCCAAGTTAGTGCCGTCAGTCTGAGGCAGCTTGCGCTGCTTCCTTCCTAGAAATGCCACAGCGAGGTGGGAGCTGGGGGGCTGGCAGCTTGCGGCAGTGCTTCTGGCAGGGCGAGGAGCCGGCTCCTCTTCCCACGAGGAAAGCGCTGAAGCTCCTTCACTTTGGAACCAGCTTGTCACTACAGGCTGTGGAATAAAAGCATTTCACGTGCGCGGAGGCCAGCCGGCAGAGGTTGCTGCTGCTATTGCTGTGCTCTCCACCTGGGTAGCAGCGCTCGGGTTTCTTCGCAAGCGCCACGATGCCAGGGTGATGGCAGCGCTTGTCAGCAGGGTTGGGCATGCTGCATGCACGGGAGGTTTCGTATACCTGCTGCCCTGGTCTGACAGCAGGGTGGGGATGCAGCGGTACTGCTACCACTATGCAAATCTGCACTGGCTAAAACATCCTTAGATGAGTTTTCCATGCTCCTCTTAATTTGGAGTTTAACCGTTGCTGTCTTGTCTCGTCGCTTTGTGGCTTCCTGCCAGGCCTTTTGAGCTGTTCCAGCCCTGTGTTTTGCTGGTGCCAGCACTGAGGTGGGCTGGCAGGGCAGGGAGACCCCCTTTCCTGTGCACAGGCCTGGGCGCTCCCCCTGGGAGCGGGAGGGCAGGATTTGGGATCCTCAGAACCGTGGTGCTGCAGGCCGCTTGTTTGCCCTGCTGCGTTTGCTGCTGTTTCAGCTCTGTGCGACTGCTCTGAGGTGCTCCAGGCTGCGCTCCAGCACAAGGTGCTGTGTTAGCTCAGGAGCAACTCAGCAAGATTTTGCCTGTGGTTTGCCCTGCAGCTGGGAGAATTTGAATCACTGCAGCTGTTAATGTCTGATTTTGCTAAGCCATCTGATACCACCCTTGACAGAAGTGCCCAGAATCCTGTTTGGTAGCTGGTGTTTTCATGTCACAAATGCTGCTTCTCCCTGAGACGTGTGGAGTGGGCATGTGGGAGAGCTCTTGTGACCAAACTTTGGCTGCTTGCTCTGCTTTTGTGACCTATGGAGTAAACGGGAGTGCTGCATCCCCCATCCATGAATAACGGCCTCAGTTCCCGGAGAGGAAATGTGTCAAGTGGATGAAAAAGCAGGTGCCATTTGAGGGACTGCCCCTTAACTTGCACGTGCTTGTACTGAAGATGTTTGCAGTCTGGTGAAACAGTTCGGATTGTCTGTGGATGAGTTGGAAAAAAAAAACTTGATTAGGAAAATAACTATTTTTGAGTGCCTTAATTTATCCTTTTAAGCAATTTTAAAGACTATTTATTTCCACTTATGGCACCTATTTAACCAAGTTATGTGTAAGCAGTTCAGCGGAGTTAGCAGCAGGTTTTCCTAAACAGTTTTCCAGGTCCCGCCCGGCTGCGCCAGAGGCGCCTCTGCGCGTGGCGCTGCGCGGCTGCGGGCGGCGAGGAGGAGGCGGCGCCGCGCAGCGCTGCGGGCGGCCCGGCCGCGCTCGCGCCATTGGCCTCCGGTGCGGGGGGCGGCGCGGGCAGGTGCGCGCAGGAGGAGGAGCAGCGGTGGCGGCAGGAGGGAGGGCAGAGGCAGCGCGGCTGCCCCGCCGGGCGCCTCTCGGCGGGCGAGGATGCGCGGAGGTGAGAGTCGCCGCCAGCGCCGGGGGGCTGCGCGCGGCCGCGCCGGGATGCCCTGAACGCCGAGAAGCTGCGAGCGCGGCGGCAGCTGAACTGCCCGGCGAAGCGCTCTGCCCGCCGCCCAGCCGCCCGGGGACGGTCTCCTGCAGCCCCCGCGACCCCTCGCGGCGCGGCCGGCTCGACGCGAAGCTGCCGACAGATCCTGGTACTTTTGCAGGGACTTGAAGCCTGGGCCAGCAGAATATCTGAATGACCTTGGAAATCGCTATCTGGGGCTAGATTGATTCTTGCCGACTGTCTCCTAGTCTCAGGAACTCTAGGATTAACGCTGATTTAAACGTTTTAGGGGCCTTTGAAAAAAACAAGATTGTGTACACTTACTAACCTACCTAGTGATTCCTGAACTAACAAAGCATTTATCTAAAACTGAACACAGAAGATGTTTTCTTTTACTGTATGCTTGCTCCAAAACTGCAAATAAAACAACCAAGGCAATGCTCTGCTTTTAGAAGAACATTCTTTTTAAGAACAGTTATTTATTCTGCTGATGAGCTAGTAACAGCAGAAAGCCCCAAACTCCCTGGACGATGGGGCAGACTCCGGATGACTCCTGGCTATAGGCAATGGCAGCTTTCCTGGGCATGTGAGCATGGCCCTAGCTCCCCGGCAGGATGCAGATGGAAGTTTCTGCGCCTCTTCTGTGGGGGGCTGTGAAATGATTCAGGTGTTGCTACAGAGGTGAGCAATATCATGGATATACCTATGAACTCCTGTGTGCTTGGCCGCCATGGCAGAAATGGCATAGTTCCCAAAGATAGTGATTTTTAAATTGCTGTGTCTGAAAATTTAAATTCAAGAGGATTTATTTTGTCTGTGGGGACCTTGAATTATGCCTCTGGCATTCATAATTGTAACAGACTATAACTGTGGACAGGACTTGTGAATATTGACATAAACCTCCAATATTTTTCTTACATTATTTTCATTTTTAAATGATCTTCCTCATTGTATGCAAGATGTATATTTTCTTTCTTGGGAGTCAGAGGAGCTATCTGCCTTCTCCCCCACCTGTCTCCCTTCAAATAAAATTCATTATTCATACCCCAAAGTGGTTAGTCTATTGGAATTAACCTTGACAAAAATGTTTTCGTTACCTTTCTAATCAAATAGTTTGGAGGAGACAGTATTGTCTCTTGAAAGAGGCCGAAAAAGACAGTCTGGTCCGGTGAACTCTTGCCTTTCCTCTCCAGCCATTCTGTGATTTGAATTGAGACCCAGAAAGATTATCTCCTCTAACTGCTGGTCCAGGAAGCCTGAGTTTGCTGGGATTACTCCCTCCCTCCTTCTTCCTCACCCTGTTTTATTCCAAAGTACTGACTTTCTCAGGAAAATAACAGTCACAGACCTCGCTCTCCTTTCCTGGGAAATGAATGTCTCTTCAGTGTTTATTTCCTATCCTAAAGTACCTGTTTGTTTTAGAAGTGCCTTGTGTTTGCTAAAGATTGGTCAAGAGCATTGGACAAGCTGATCAGTGGCCTTTCTCTTTCTGGCTTTTCTTTCTTTTTTTTTTTTTTTTCCTTCTTTCTTTCCTTAAAGCTAAGGTTTGCCAGAGTGATGCACTGATGCTGAGGAGGCATCAACAGCTATGAGACTGTAACCCTGTCAAATGTAAACACTGGCAGTGTCTACAGAGAGAGATCGTGAGACGCTGAAGCAGAGTGTAGCTGCTGACAAGCAGGTCATCTGCTCACTAAAGCTCAGATTGAAGTGTACCCTTATCATAAAACATGAACCTGTCCAGGCGGATTGAATGGAGGACTCTGAATGTGAGCAGTAATGTTATGAACATATCTGAGCATCTCTCCTGCCCTCTTGGATTTGGTCACTACAATGCAGTTGACATCTGTATCCTTGAGACAGTTGTTATTGTCTTGCTAACATTTTTAATTATTGCGGGTAACTTAACTGTTATATTTGTTTTTCACTGTGCTCCACTTCTGCATCATTATACCACCAGCTACTTTATTCAGACCATGGCCTATGCTGACCTTTTTGTTGGAGTTAGCTGCTTGGTTCCTACTTTGTCGCTGCTTCACTATTCGACAGGTGTCCACGAGTCCCTGACATGTCAAGTTTTTGGATACATCATCTCCGTGCTAAAAAGCGTCTCTATGGCATGTCTTGCGTGCATCAGTGTGGATCGCTATCTCGCTATCACAAAGCCTCTCTCCTATAACCAATTGGTCACACCTTGTCGCTTGAGAATCTGCATCATTTTGATCTGGATATACTCTTGTCTGATCTTCTTGCCTTCTTTCTTTGGTTGGGGAAAACCTGGTTACCACGGAGATATTTTTGAATGGTGTGCTACCTCCTGGCTAACTAACGCCTATTTCACGGGCTTTATTGTCTGCTTACTCTATGCTCCTGCTGCCTTTGTCATATGCTTCACCTATTTCCACATCTTTAAAATTTGCCGGCAGCACACCAAAGAGATAAATGATCGGAGAGCTCGATTTCCTAGCCATGAAGTGGATGCTGCTGGGGACACTGGGCACAGCCCTGATCGCCGCTACGCCATGGTTTTGTTTCGGATAACCAGTGTGTTCTACGTGCTGTGGCTCCCTTATATCATATACTTTCTGCTGGAGAGCTCTCGGGTGTTGGAAAACCCAGCACTTTCCTTCTTAACAACGTGGCTTGCTATAAGCAATAGTTTCTGTAACTGTGTGATATATAGCCTCTCCAACAGTGTTTTCAGGCTGGGACTCCGGAGACTGTCAGAGACAATATGTTCATCTTGTATGTGTTTAAAAGACAGGGATGTACGGGACCCTAAGCCGAGAAAACGGGCTAATTCCTGCTCTATTTAAAGAGAACTGGAGCATGTAATCATACATGGAGTTTTGATAGCATTTCATATATCTGGAAACTTGCCAGAACAGAAACATTTACTTGAATAGTTTGCTATGATATTAGAAATGAATTTAAAAGGGATTTCAAGAACGGGAAAAGGCGGCTATAAAGAGAGGTCACTGAACTTAAATACAGCTCTTGAAATTGTGAGGAGACAGATGCAACAAAGAAGATGAAGAAAGTCAGAACTCAAATCTTCCAAATGGCATGAAATAACTAGCAATCAAAGGAGGTTCCTTGTAAATCAGTTAGTTACTACCTTATATTTTCCCCCTTGTAGAAAGGTTGTCTTATTATCTTTGTGTCAGAATATACTGTAGCCTTCTGAATTTAAATATATTTAAGAGGAAATAACACAGTAAGTGGCTATTCATAAATTATATTCCTGAGGACTTACAGTAGGAGTTGCAGATTATTAATCAGCGTTCTGTCTGCTCACATCTTGTACAATTTTCAGTTGTACAAATAATCCGCAATGCATAAAACATGCTCTGGGCATGATGCTTTTGGATAAAATTGCACATTTTGATACAATTTTCACAAAACTGCTCCCCTTCATTTTCCCTTCTCCCTTTCCTGAGCATTCCTGGTACCATTATACAGAAGTGGCTTGGTTTTGAGAATGCCTCCAAAGCCACCTGATCCTCTTTTCCTTCAGAAAGAAATAGCCCTTTCCAGCCAGCTGAGTAGGCGCAGTCACCCATGTTCAATGACTTCTTCAATCTTTCATTCTCTTGATCCTGTTAAATTAGCGCACAGTATTGATGTAGTGTCCTTTAGGGTGTACTGAAGCTTTCCCTTTATCGACTACAGAGATAATCCTAATGCAAATATGATAATGGCACACAGCAGTGTGCATCGCTGCTTAGAAAATTAAAAATAAATAAGAAAACCTTTTCTTTGGGATGTCTAAATAGCTTACTGATGTAGCTGCCAATCCTCTCTGTGAATCTAGCTTGCACATACTGTACTTTTTTCTTTCTTTCTTTTTTTTTTTTTTTTTTAAGAGAACTTGTGGTCTGTGCCTAATGTTTTCATAGTACATGGAACAGGTCAGTGCTACAGGATAAAAAAGTACTTTAAGAGAAATACTTCTGTGCAGTTGTTGAATAGATATTTGTTAATGAAGTGTTCTTGGAGGAGGTGACCGAGACAGCTTAGTATTAAATACAAGCAAAGAGCTTCAGTATTTCCTTTTGTAATGAACTGACTTTCAGGTCAAGTGATTAAATATTTTTGTTTTGCAAGAGTGCATATTAGGTTTGTGTAATAAACTGCCAGGGGTTCAGATGCATGCCAGTAAATGAAATATTTAAATTATTATTTTTGAACCAAATGTAATTTTCTTAGATGGTTATTGGCTTTTAAAAAAGGCCCAATTATTGATCATTGGTGCCTTTTAACACTGCACTATTATTCCTTCTCTTACCAAAATGCGTGTCTAAAGATTGTGCCTATTACTTTTTGTAAAGGAAGCTGAACCACACTTGCACACTGGTGGTTTGGGGCTTGATCTCCCCATAAGTTTGTTTTGTTGAGGTGGTTCTGAACCCCTGTACATTTTTAAAACTGTAAGAAAGCTGAAACAATGGAATAAAGTAGTATTATGTATATCAAAACCAGCCTTGGCTTTAGTTCCCTGATGTTATGCTCTATTCTCTTGGAGAGTGCTTTTGGATTAGAATTTGAGAAGGAATTATCTGAAATCCTAAACTAAAAGCTGCTTACTTGCTGTCTTTAATGATTTCTACTGATTTCTTACATAGCATGGTCTTGAAAGCGGGTAGAAATATGACTTGAAACATTCCTCCAGCTAAGCAGAACTGTTGCTGACAGTTAACCCTGACAAATACTAGAAAAAAATGAGTGGTATTCTTTGCACATGGCTTATCCTGCTTCATGGTTCTGGGAATCTCTTTGTGGCTGCCTTTTGCAAGCTTACTGCTTTCAGAAGACCCTGTATGGCAGACTCCTGCTTTTGAGGGCAGCATAACCCTGGCTCTTCTTATAAACAACCGTAGACCTCATTTAGCAGTGTTACTATACTTAAGTTTCCCAGTAATAGTCCAGGAAATATGAGAATTAGTCCAGGAACAGCGAAATATCCAATTTCTCATAACTCCCTGGGCCGGTTTCATAGGAGCAAAGTTGCCCTGTAGCTTCCTGGCTTGCACCCTGAGGTAGCTCTGTACTGCACTCCATGCTCAGACATTTCTCCGCTCTGGGCTTTGGGGACGTTCCTGGTAACAAGTTTCTGTGCAAGCTAAATAATAATACAGATATAAACAGACATAATAAGCCAACACATGAGTAACTGTAGTGCCTTAGTTGAAGTCTGCTTGTTTAACCTCAGCAAACAGAGCTGATGTGCTGTGACTTGAAGCTCTCCTGCCTGCGAGGAGGGGCTCAGAGAGGCAGCTTCGCGTGGAAGCGGCTGCACCAGAAGATGCCTCGGCAGCCGCCTGCCCGCTGCCCAGGGGAGCAGCCTTCGTGACACTTCCCTCTGCCAGCGTGCTGGGCTTGGGCCCTGGTCCGGTGGGATGAGGACTTCCTTTCCCCTCAGGCTGTAGTTGGATTGAGAGAGCACAGTAGGAATCCACAACCCTGCAAACAGATGATAGATTGCCTTTACTTCTTTCTTTTAATATCTTTTTTCCTTTTTTTTTTTTTTTTCTTCCCCTTCAGGCATGAGCGTGATAGCTTACATGGGTATAAGAATGCTAGTTCGCTTCTCTGCACCCTCCATTTCAAGTGCTCGGAAATTGCACTGTTCTCTGTACATCTGAGTCTCCTGGAATATGTCAAATTAAACATACCCAGCACAGTTAAATGCTGTGTTCTTTATTGCTCTTTCCAAGGACAGAATCTGACCTATAATAGTAGCCAGCCACATGAACGTTTAAATTTAGCAAGTGGTTTTGTTTTTCAAAGTATTTTCTAAAAACATTACTTTAAATTTTGCTCAAGGAAGGTTTGTTGTTGTTCTAGAAATGCTGTGTGAAGGTTCCAGCTGGTGCTGCAGAGAACTGCAGAGCTGGACATTTTGATAAAAGCCAACAGCAAATTTGTGTACCCCAATTCATCACAAAAATATTTGTCCTATCATTTATCTAAAGGTCTTTATGTAATAAATACCCAGTGAATAGGTGACCTGATACTAACCAAAGAAGTCAACATGCACAACGCGACTAGCAAATCAGAGCTGGTAATTCCATATAATGAGCAGAGTCTCTATCTTCTCAAACATTAAGCGAGTCGCTAGAAATTTATAGTTCTTTACAACGTTATCCAGTCATGGGAAAAATAAGCTTTTTATAGGTAAGATGTTAAATAAAAAGGTTAAGCTCAAGAGGTATCATAGGTTAAGAACAAAAAGTATCTATAAGGCTCCTTTGTGCAGGTAGATTGTTTTGCCATTATATTTCTCTTGTGTAACAGAGGTTATGTAAAGATGGATCATAAGAGTGATATTGAAATCTCATGTCTTCAGCCTAAGGAAAGGTAAAAAAAAATCATATAGTGGTAGCTAAGCTACTACCAGAAAAGTAGGCTTAAGTAATTTTTTTTTCCCCTCTTTATCAAAATCCATGTGTTTCCATAATTTCTGGAATTGATAGATTAAATTTCTCTTTAAAAACATAATTCTGTAAAGGAAAAGTAAACTGTGGTAACAAAAAACACAATGTCGTATTTCAAATGTTTACCTACTGGTCCTGTAAGAGTAAGATTTTTTTTTTCTTTTTTGCTTACAAAGCCATTCTCTAATTGTGTTTGGAAAAGCATGGGGTATCATGCTATGTTGATTTTTGTGCAAAATTTTTGTGCTTCCTCTAGTGAAAGGTTTAGAGTATTTTGCTCTGTTGATGGTACCTTTCATAGAGACAGTTTGTGAAGATCTTTTATAAAAACATTTATAATGTTTTTACAAATATTCTTTATTCATGTGTGGCAACTGAATAGCCATAATCACATTTAGATTTCACACTCAGAGAAACAATTTTTGTTTTATGCAAATATATATATATATGTGTGTGTGTATATATATATATACATGAAGTATCTTACCAGACAATACCAAAAATCAGCTATTGAGAAATGAGTGTCAGTGTAATGGTTAGCTATATCATTGGCTTGTTATCTACCATATAACAACTGGAGTTTAAACAGAAACAGAAGTTGTTGCAACAGTATTTTGAGTATATTTGAGTATTTTGGGATATGCATCAGCTTTTAAATCACTGCAGTTGTTTCTCAACATGAAATTATTTTATCTGTTAGGGTTTGCAGCCAAGCAAATAAATATATGGATTTTTTTTTATGCTGCTGGTTGCCTGCTGAGAGTCCTGCCTCCCTCCATCCAAGCACTGGCTCTTGGTGGGACCCTACCTTTAATAAATCTCAAGAATGAGCTGCAGGGATGGCCCAGAGCTTGTTTGCCAAGGAAAGTGCCAGCGGTTCCCCAGCCAGAACTACTGTGGGGTACTGTCACCATCACTGCCACCCCTAAAGGACAAGTTTTGTTTTTTTTTGTTTTTTTTTTTTTTTTCAGTAGAATATGTATATTGCTGAATGCCAAAACAGATATGACTTTGTTAACTTGCAGCTGGCTAATTTTTAGCGCTTTTAAGAAAAGAAACTATCTCTGAGATTGTTGTTTTTATCATTTAAAATATTTTCCTGCAGCTTAAAGATAGTATCTTTCAAAGTCTACTTGGGTTTTGTCTGTACCAAATGCGGCATTTAAGTAGAATCTGTTTTTTTATTATTATTTTAAGTATATGTGTGTATATATATTTGTACACACACACACACACACACAATTATATACTGAATTATACAGAAATCTCAGTAAACTTTTTAAATTTTAGACAGATGACTATGTCATTTCTACAGATTAGTGAAAGCAATTTGGGAGGTTATTTAAGATAATTTTCTACTCACAGATTTTTCCAGTCATTCTTATTTTTTCCCCAACTGATGGAAAATCCATCTAAAAATATTACCTGAGGTCCGTGAGTTTCAAGTGCTACAGGAACAGTTTCTGAATGGAAGAAAGGCTGTAAATGGCTGTGTTCTCTGACATACCCTTAAGAAAATACTAGCAAAAACTAATCTTGCTTTAATTTCTGTGGATTTTTCCAAGTTATGTGAAGGATAAGGTGAACATACAGAAACCTTAGTGCTTTCAGCTGTGTTGACAAGAGGCCAGGAAAGCAATATCAGGCAGTAAAAATGCTTGAAGATCTTTGTGATTTTATCACAATCTTCTGCAAACTGCTACTAAGCTTAACCCTCTTGAGAAGAAGATGGCAGACCTGCTAAAGCCTCTTCCAGATGCTCTTAATCAGATGGTGACTCCAATTTAACCACAAAAGGTGATTCTGTTCACAAGTAACTTGTGATTGCCAGGGAGAAAGGGTTTGCTGCTTGTGTGCAGCACTCCTGCTGCCTTAACGCTTGTCAGCTAAGTTTTATCACCAGCGTTACCTGAAAACGTGATGAAAGATGAAGGTTAAGAAGAGGAAGCCCAGGCAAGTCTGTATCTTGCTCTCAGTATTGCTTTTTTGTTTGTTTTAAGTGAAAGCTGTGTGTTTATTGACTTTTTTTTCTTCTATACGATACTGAAATAGCCACAAATTCTTTTCCTCATGGAAGTAATAAGTTTTAGGAGGAATTTAAATGAAAAATAGAATACAAAAGTATCACAGGGATGTATTCCCTGAAAAAAAAAGAGTATACTAATTTTAGAGCCTGTAAGTAGTATTAATTTTGTATGCTTTAAGTAGGAAAGTCTTAAGAGTATTGGTACGTGGGGAAGCTTTAATGTGTGCATGATCTTTTAAGTATTATTTAGACATTGCCGTGGTCTAATACCAACATTAGAGTTGTAAACAGGTAGATGATATTTTCAGTTACTGGAGAAAGCTATTTTTGGATTCTCATTAGCTGCTTTATGGTGGGAGAACAAACAGAGGATCTATGTCTCAAGACTGAACTGCTGACTGTTCCCCAAGTGAATCACTGCCAACGTGTTGCCCGAAATTATCGCTACAAGAGAACGCAGGTCATGCTGTGTCTGTCGGTGGATGTGCCCTGTGGTGGGGGGGCGCTCTTCTTTCCTGAGATAGTGTATGGGGCTGGCTAGGTTACGTAGTGAATACCCTTAGGTTGCCCTATCTCTGTGTTATGTTCTCATCTCCTGCTACTGCTGTTGCTTTGGGTCAGGCTGTGCAACAGGTGAAGGCATCTGCCTTTTCTATTTGTACCTTTACTGAGCGCTGTTAATCTTCTGCAGGAGGGAAGGGATGGACAGCTGAAGGCAGTTATGTCTTAAATGGTTGCAGCAAGGCTTTTGTAGAGTTCGTTGATTAGGCATTTTAAGAGCAAGGAAAGTCCTAGCAATTTCCAAAAGGAGATTTGTATACTAGAAGCAGTCACTTGTTATTAGGTCAAGAACAGAGTAATTTCTTTCTCATCTGTCTTCATTACACAAACAGGATTTCCAGAAGAAAATGGTGCTATCATCAGGTTGTTTTGGGCACTGCAGTTTTTTTAAAGAGTTTTAATGCAACTGGGTGTAGTTAAGGGTTGAGAGCATATAACGGCAGGGCTTCGGTGGTGGTTTTTCTTCTTCATTACAAGGGCTTTGGGGACCACTTTGTGGCTAGAGTCAGATAAGCACTAAAGTGTACTAAAATAACCAAAGCCAAAACAGCCAACTCAAATTATAGATAAAAGCCCTTTATCGAAACCTACTTTGCCTGTGATGTTGGCTGCTAAATGTTGCCAAGGTAATTACCCATATTAACTCACGAAGATGACACAAAAAGTCATAAAATCTAATAAGTAGAAACCTAATTATGAGCTATTATAATTAAATTATTCTTTAGATTTTTAATTATAGTGACAAATAACTTTTTTTAATTCAGGAAAGTTTCTTTGGGAGACCTTATTATTCTGTGAGTTAGTGTCCTGGGAGCTCGCAACCAATTATTTATTTTCCTTTGTGGATTGGGCATTTCTAGCTCTGCTTTGCTTGATTTTTGTTTTGGTTGAGGGTTTGTATGTATGTGTGTTTTCCTTGTAAAATTAATCTCCATTTTGCAGATACTTAAATGTGTTCTTTTTTGAGTTGTGTAAAAGCCTTTTTGAAAAATTCAGATCATGCCCTTTGATAGAAATGCATCTATTTTGAAATCTGCTTAGCCTATGTTCCCTGGGGTGGCTTGTTGGCGCGCCTTGCTAAGCAGATCTTGGGTGTCCTCACCCCCTCAAGGTTGTAGAAACTGCTTCTGCAGGTGTTTGTCATCTGAGAATGTTAAAGAGGAAAAGAAGCAAGCCTCTTCTAGTGCACTAAAATATTATTTGTCACTGGTTTTATCTGTAAATGTTACTAACTAAAGCAAATCTATTTTATTTTGGTCATGAATCAGCGTTTTGGTTGCAATTTATGGAGGTATTTTATGTTGCTATAGCTATTCTCAGTATTTCCATTTACTTTACTGAAAGTACATGAGGGTCATAGCTTAAGTGCTGCTGAAAGTTTTCTCTATTTTATCTCTATATAGTTACAACTCCTTTTGCTGGTTTATTTTATGAATTTTACTTCCTTAATAATGCTTGTATTTTAACTAGTGCCAAAATAAAAATGGTGGCAAAGTATTCTTGTAATAATAGTATTGTTTCTGCTAAAAATAATAATAAAAATTCATTTCATTAAATGCTTAGATGTTTAGTAATGAACTGAGTTTTATCTGCTCTCAAGAAGCTTTTTTAATGTAATTTAAAATGTTTACTTAATATGTAATTACTGACAAAAAAAAAAAAAGCCTTGAGATACTGGTAGTTATAATGAGGAGGCCTATTAAAAAACATCACTCAATTCATCATGATTTGTCTGGATCTTGAATATTGTGTGTAATTTTGGTCCATGGCATTATTAGTGAAAGGAATTCAAAGGATGGGCAAAGGTCTTGGAGATAAGGAGCTCCTCTTCTCTGAAGATGACTTGAAATGACTAATATTTTTCAACCCAGCGCGGGACCAGGTATGGGGGACTATGAGATGTCTACAGAGTCATGAATGTTATGGGGAAGATGCACTGGCCATAGTTGCTCATTCTGGGTCTTCCAGTATTAAAAAAAAAAAAAAAAAAGTGTGGTAGAAAAACAAACAAAAGTCCCTTTCTGCACCAGGTGTGGGTAAACTGTGACATTTGTTACCACAAGATACTGTGGATGCCAAAACCTGGCATAGGCTAAAAAGTGAGGTGGAGAAATTTGAGGAGAAATAATGTATTAATGTGCTGTCATCACATGTTTTACTCGGGAGACCATATGCTGCAAATCATCAGAGGCTGGGAGAACTGAATGGGGAAACTGTCACTCTCCGTTTGTCCTGTTCTTATACTTTTCCCTAGACATCTGTTCCTGCTACGGCTGCAGACACTGTTAAAACTAGAGGAGCTATGGGTGGATCTAAAATGTCTGCTCCTGCGTTCTTGCTGTTGTCTTGCTGCATGCTTGCTACTGCGAGTCCTAACTTTGGGTACTTACTTTCATAAGCTCTTTGTTGGGGAGAAATGTATTAGCAGCTGCCTATTTTATGCAAAAAAATAAGTGAAAAATAAGCATCTGTGCATCTCTGTGTGTAAGGTGGTTGGGAGAAGGGTCAGTGTGCAGAGGTGTCCCTATCTTTTCCAGCTGGCTAAATCATATTCTCTATGCGCAATTTTAATTTCCTGAGTTGTGGTTCAGCACACTGCTGAGCTTTAAGGCTAGCTTGAATCTTTCTGTTGCTTCAGGAGGCTGAAAGAGTGGGAAAATGTTAGACAAAATCATAGCTTACAGTGTCAATGTTGGGATTATTTCATGGCTGAAGATGTCTTGTTCATGTCCCTGTGGAAGGATGCAAGTGAGCATGCAGTAACCAGCAAGACCCTGGGAATTTTTATTTTCCTTCCTTACAAATTAATTACTTAGGGGACCAAAGAGTATGTACTTTCTATTTGAACAAGTATATTCTCATGCAGCAGATTTTGAAACTTCAGGTATATATTTGGTTCATATTGTTTTATTCCATTGGAAACAGTCATATTACTGTAATTTAAAATACTAAAGATTGGAGGCATAGCTACCAACAACATTTCATATCTGCTACCACTGTTTAGGCTTGTATACACAGAGTAGTTTTGGTTAAGTCAGGAGACTGCAATATTTTCATCAAAAGGCATTTTTTTGCAGCTTTTAAAATGTGGTACCTCATTATTATTAATTATGTGTATATTACATCTGTATGTATACCTCTTCTCTTACCAGAATTGCTCTTGGCTTCAGAGGAATCATTGAGTTTTAAGGGACATTGGCTTCATTTTCTGTATTCAGTCTGTCAGGCATATGGAAAGCGCTGGGCCTCCAGATCTGTTGGAGGTGCAGCACGTTACTCCCAACTTGGAGCATTGAGGGAGAGGTGAAATCATTGAGGCAGTGCTCATCAGGAGGTAGCGGCCACGAGAGAATAGTGTGCATCTGGGTGCTTGTGTACTCCACTGAAGACACTATGTTAATATATGTTCATAAAAATTATGTTTTTCATGTCTGTTAATAAAAGTTTTTAAAATGTGTGAAGCTTTGAAGAAAAAGGGCAGGGTATTTGTTAGCTCCAGTTTGCTATGTACATGTCATCTTTTCAAACTGTTTTCAGAGTAGGTAAATTGATGGGAAGGATTTAAAAACAGTATTAATGTTACCATTTAAGAAAATTGTATGAATGTTAGGTTTTAATACTTTACAGGGTTATTTAACTACAGATTGGGATGGTAAACATGAGGCAGTTGAGAAAGCATAACTCAGGGCTGTGGTTTTGGAGCATCTCTAGCCGGCTCCCAGTGAGCCGTTTGCTTTGTGATTCTACCCCGCTCTCTTGTGCAAACCACCTTGCAATTTAACAGTGCAGTGAGCATTTTCCCTTGGAGTTAAGTACAGCCATCTGAAAATACGAGGCATTGAAGTATCCTGTAATGTGTTTATTCCTGCAAGATTAAACCTAATTTTTCTTTACTGTCAGCCAGTGTGGTCCAATTTGCCCAACAGAGAACTCTAGAACATTTGAAGTTGGAGCTGAAAGCTCAGATCTTGTGAGAAACAGGAAATGTTCTTTATGGGCAGCACGAGGTTCTGTTCTGTAGTGGGAATGTCCTGCTCAGAACATGCAAGTTGTTGCTCAGCCGGGTGCTGCTGGGTTGAGCTGTTGGGAGCTGACTGCTGTGCCACCTGCAGAGAGGAGGCCCCTGCAGAGCACGAGATCCTGCTGCTTACGCTTCTGTTTGCTGCTCGGACCTTCTTTATTGATAACGATAGAATAGTGCCACATATGTCGGTCAGCCTCTGGTTAGCTGTCCTGCTGTTGAGACTGGACAAAGCACTGATCTCCATTCTGTGGGAAGTTTCCTGGCGGTTTGGCTTCTTCAGTTCTTTCTGTTTTCTTGCAGCAGTGTTTCTAGCTGTGTTGGAGTGGACCTGCTTTCCTGTTAATCACTTTCAGTCAAAATAAGGGCAAGATTAGCATGTGTTAAACGATTACAGTTATATTTTATTGTTCTTGGGGTTTCCTGAATTCACAGCTTGATTTAGGTTGTGAATTTAATATTTTGGGACAATGCAAGCAGTGTTTTCCCATTGCTAGAGCTTGTGTACTTGTGTATTTGTCTCAGCTTGCTAACTGATAGAAACTTGCAGAAGCAGAAAATTACTAGCAAAATCTTATTATAAAAATGCCACTTGTGTTTAGGGATAATTTTAGTGTTAATATTAGGTAAAAATGCTCAATTTTTGTTTTAATCCTATTTTTTCTTCTTTTTATAATGCATTGGTTTGATTCTGAGCTCACTTTAAACAGTTATCAGAAAAAGTTGTTTGTTAATGTTTTTGGTTTTTTAGCACTCTTGGCTTTAAAATCCTACGTCTGGATTGTGTCAGTAGCTCCAAGTTGCAAAACGGACAACCTTCACTCAGCAGTCATTTCATTGCTAAAATAAACGTTATCTCCACTGACCCAAAGGTAAAGTGATGTGTAGAGCTAGATGGGAATCCGTGGTGAAGTCTTGGCGCTTCGCAGTCTGGCTTTCAAAGCTTTCATTCTGCATTTTGGGCACAACTGACCAAAGTAATGCTGGAGCTCTGGCCTTTTCAGACTCTCCCTGCTTAGGAGCTAAAAACCCTTGAAGAGTTGAATATTTGATCACATACACCAAATTTCATACCAAACAAGGTAGAAGCTACGTGATGTTCCAGGCATATTTTACTGCTCAGCTGTGTGATTTTATGTATGTGTCCTAGAGCCGATGTGATGGCATTGTAATTCTATTAGAACTTTTTTTTGCTTGAACAAAGTGTTCTGTATCGGGTTATTGCTGGGGTTTATGTAACGTGGGAGCTGCTACCCAGGCGAGGCCCAAGCAGGACGTCCTTCCTCGCCACCCTGTCGCCCGCAGAGCCACCATCTGGGCCTGCGGGATGAGCTCCAGAGAGGGCTTGGATGCTATCCAGGCCATGTTACTGAAACCTTGAAGCGAACAGGACAAAATCTGAGCAAATGAAGCCGTTGGGCCTCGGCAATGTGTTCGGGGACCTCGTGGCTCTTCAGCACAAAGCCTTTGTTTCCAAGAGTCAGAGTGGAGGAGGTTCAGATAGGTCCGGGTTTTCAGTATTTGAAGAAAGCTTTACCTGACCTCTTATGGCTCATTTTTGAGTCTGTTTTTCCTTGTGTCACTGTCAAATACCGCCTTCTGAAGCAGTGCTCTTTTTGTGCTTGTGGGGAGTTAATTTATTTCTCCCAGTAGGAATGAATGTGAAAGAGGAGAGCGGGTTATACAGCCCTGGTTACCTTTCCCAGTTTTATTCCCTAACCATAGAGCAGCTTCATTTCTATTTAAAAAAAAGTCTTAGGTCTATATATTGGAAGATTACTTAGGCATTTTTTTTTAATTGCCTTTTTTTTCATGGTGACATTTCTTTTTTAAATTTTTTTAAAAATCTGTGCATTCAAACTTTATCTGTCCTGGTGCCTTCTGAGTTTCTTGATTTGTTTTGTTCATGTTCCCGAGATGTTAAGTGATATTATTCTATTCCTCACTTGAGGTATAAATTACCTATCCAATAAGACTGCATGTGTGCAAGGAGGAGGAAAATCACCGTGGTGTTCAGAGTTGAGCAAGGGCTGATCATGCAGGTTCTCACTGATTTTTCCCTTTTTAGATTATCAGTAGTTATCTTTTTTCTAGAGCTTTTCTCTCTCTCCAGTTTTTTAATCTCTGTTCCATCTCTGATAGATCATCTTCTCTTTCTAATGTACTGTGTACATAGCCAATTCAGATTTTTATTCGAGATCTGTTTTTAAACTTAATCAGCTTTGTCAAGTGCCTTGCAGAAGCTGTGGCATTTGAATGGCTGTTCACAGGTCTACCATCCAGGCCCAAATCCATTGAAGTTGCTCTGTCAGCTGCTGTGATCATGGTGCTTTGGGTTGCATGGCAGATAACTGCAGGTCATTTTCAAATGCCTTCCAGAGGGGCACTCAATAATCAAGAAAGCCAAGACTTTCTGAGGCAAAAGTTATATCAGATGGCTATGAGAGGTTTTGCATATAATGATCATCTTGGACACGTAAGGTAGAACAGCCTTGCAAACCAAACAGAAAGCGGTTGCAGAATTACTAAGTTGTGCTTCTTGAAACAGATTCCCAAGGTGTAGGGTCATGATCCAAAAGGAAGTGTCTGAACAGGGTAGGTGTATGAGCCACCTGTGAGGCCTTGATTGACATGGAGGAAATGAAGTCAGGTGAAGCATCTCAAACGGCAACTTGCTGAACTCTCTTCCCTCGCTTCCACCAAAAGAAGGGAATGCCCTGAAGCATGCATATTTGGGGATACTTGTGCACTTAATGGATGACTTTGTCTTGCTGCATTTTAGTGAAATTTAATTTTAAAGTGTTGCACGTTTAACAAACTTGCCCAGCGTTCTTTTCTCTAGTTTCTAGGATATGTGGTAGAATGAGGCCACTCATACTGTTCCTCAGCTAATGCAAGAGGCGTTTTTAAATGCTGCTAGGTGGGTGGCAGGCAGATAAGAATAAATCCCATTTCTTCTCTGTTGGAATCAACAGCATTTATTTTTCTACCCCTTACATCGAGTAGAGATTTTTTTTTAACTCTGTGTTAATGCCAATAGGCAGACAACATGCATTCCTCCTCTGTGCTGCTTCCGGTCCCAAGGGTTATATAACCAAAGAATTAGATTAGTAGTAAAACGTTTGTTAATTGCGCTGTTGCATCTGTATAGACTATCTCCATAAGAGCCTTAAATAGGAGTTAAAGGGTATTGGAATATCAACTCCCCCAGACCCTACAAAATTTTAAAACTTGTTTAAGTTGCTTTTAAAGATCTGTAACATTTTCCTAACCTATAGTGAGTAGAGGTTTTACTTGGGAAGGTTTGAAGGCTTTTTTTTAAGAAAGCTGCAAGTCCAGTTGTAAGAATAATTACCAGCTCCGGACAGTTTCCAGAGTTTGGAAATTTTTTTTATTCAAGTATGATCAGAAACATCTAGTTTTGCTGAGCTGCATATTATAGGAAAAAACAAACAAGCAAAAGGAAACCCTCATGCATACTCTGCAAAGAACAGTATGAAAAAAACTTAAATTGACATTGATAAATTTGTTTGGCACAAGATATTTTAGAGAGCCAGAAGTGACTATTTTAGAAAAGTTAATCTTCGGAAGTCAGCATACTCCAGAATGTGCCTCTGCAATTTTTGCGTTATGCTAAAAAAGAATTTAGAAGTTGCTCCTATTGCAGCCAGTATTTGTTATCTTTATGTAATAAATATTGTACAGAGAAAAATCAATGACTTTTTAAATATAAACTTTTTCATACATCTCTTGCTTCTAAGTAAAGTTAGTCATTTGCGCTTATCGCTGTCCTAGGTGGACGAGAAGATAGGAACAGTAGACAAGCCAGTAAGTTATTAAAATTTGAATGAAAGAGTCTACCTTGTTAGTGCAGTAAACCACACGTAGAGGAAAAAATTGTTCTCCATTATAGTTGGTTTTCTAAAATCTCAATAAAATAGCAGGGTAATTCTTTTACTTATATGGATGCCACTAATATGTGGAGTCTTAAATCACTCACACAATTGCTGTACAGCACAGGAAGGTTGTGCAAGTGATAGATGCTACTGACAATATTCGCTTGACTCCGTACATTTATGGATAATGTGCTTGCAGATGAATTATTAACTAAGCAGAAAGAAATATACTCTTTCAGAGTGCTGTTGTCTGTGCTATAAAACTTTATTCTAAATAGGCAGCTTAAAAAAGGATATAATTGTTATGGATAGGTATTTCTTGGAGTACTGCTGTAGTGTTCCTCAAGCTTTTCTTTGTTTGCAGGTGATGTTGGATAACTGATTTGAATGTTTGAAAATCCTAAACTTTTTCAAAAAAGAACAACATAGAAGAAATGATATGAGGAAAACTAGTCCAGAGTTGCACAGATTTTATTTGAGATATATGTGTCAGGATGGTAAAGAATGTTTTGCCCAGCCTTTAAACCAGTAGAGAGTTTTTGCAAAGGATACCGACCTTTCAATCTTTTCCTGCTCAAGTCCTCAAAAAGAACCAATTTTAAATGTAATTCCAGTTTTAAGAAATATAAAGGTGGTATTCATACATATTTTTGTCAAATAACTAGCTAGTTATTCACAGATAAATTAATGTCTTAAATCCATCCTGCCCAGCAGCAATTGGAGAGACAAGGAAGATCATGATTTAGTGAAAATACATTTGACATCCTTATATTTCATCTTCGCACTAACGTTCATATACAGCTTGCGAGTTATAGACTGGCTAACAGTTAAAAATTGCATGCACTTTCGCTTTACACATCAGTGAGAAACCCTCCATCCTCCTCTCCTCCTCCCCTTGAATGTTGAAAGGAAATACGAATTGAGGGAAGGCAGAAACCCGCTGTGCGGTTGGGAAGATTCATTTCCATAAGAAATGAGGCTAAAAATACATTTTCATGCAACACTAATAGTGATGTATTGGTAGAAACAAGTTTAATGAAGAGCTGTCTTAAGCATTTACAGGATAACATTGTTCCTGTAATTGGGTGCTGAAAGCAGCCTTGTTGTTTGTTGCAAGGAATCGCAGAATCGCCAAAGGATTAAAGTTGGAAGAGACCTTTGGAGAACATTGCACAGGGTTGTGTCCAGACGGGTTTTGTCATAGGCATGGCAAGAGTGATGATGAAGTCTTAAAAAAAAAAAAAAAAAAAAAAAAAAAGATTTAAAATAGAAACAATGCACATGAGCACTTCTAATGACAAGCTGGCATGTGGATGGTACCAGTGCCAATGTTTAGTCAGCAGCATTAATGTTGCTGAAACAAAACATGTTTTTCAGGATGCCAACAGTATTTTATAAAGCCTGTTCAACCAGTGCAACTAAGTAATACTTAGGAAATAATTGGAATATATAATAAATATATTGAAAATGGAGTGCATAATAAATAGACTGCTTTTGTCTGAAGCAATGCTGGAGGATTTTCAAGCTCTCTGGGCAGCAGTCTTTCTACATTGGAGGCACTAGTTTGCAGTAAAGGGTCTGAGATTTGAGTTTCTGTTCTTATTTTAATGCCTCCCTGGCCTTGCTGTGCATGGAAAGACTTTAATGATGATGGTTTATAGATGGCTGTTTCTTTTCAGAGGGCGATGGACAAGAAAATGCAAATCAAAGGGCTTGGTGACTGAGTGGGTGTCACACAGCATGGGTAGCACTCGGGTTACCCCTAAGAACTAAAGGGAAAGAAGGCTTGGCGCTGTGTTGTGGTGAAAAAGGAGCAGATTGCTTTGTCAAAGTCTATTGAAGAGAGTTTATGTTAAAATATTAAGCTTTATTCTACTTTTCTCTTTTCCCCCTTATGCGGTTATAGTATCTCTTGTGGCTCTACTTCAGTAATTACTTTAGGTAACATTTTAGATAGCATTTTAGATAGGAGTTAATTTAGATAACATTTTTCTAAAATTGATTTACAGTTTATTCTATAAGTCTCTCAGTAGACTCTAAAACATCTACTGTCCACGTGCCTTGTTACAGTCTTCACCAGGTGGCAGCAGCTTTTCCCTGCCCCTCTAATTTTCAAGGGCTGAGATGCTAATAGGAGAAAGCAAATCAGAGAAGATACTCCTTAAAAATGCCACCGTCTGCAGTAATAAGAGTTCTAGCTAACATTGGTCATGCATATACTGCGCTTAACTTCTGGTAAAGAGATTGACACCTACTTTAGGAAAAGTATTAGCATAAAATGTTGAAAACCTAGTGAAAACGTATTATTTTCTATATGCTAAGTGAATATGTAGTCACAGTCATTTGCCTTAACAACCATTTTCTTCATAGAAGTGAAATATTAATATAGTTTGTGTTTTATGCTGCACAGATACCTTTTGTTTAAAATATCATGCAGGCATACGATTTAAACTAAACTTTGTAACTTTACTGGGTGTTTTAATAATTATTCATCATATTTCTCATTCATTTGATTGAATGAGGAAAAAAAAAATCATGTGTTCTTTGATTTGCCCATTCTGTTGCATAATATTTAGCTTTTTTAAAGTTTGATTTCCCAGCTAACCAGCAGGCCAAAAATACTTTGTGATACTCTATGCATGGAAAAAAACACTTTTTTTAGCTGAGTAATCATTTGTGTTTTGTCTAAAAAATCAAAGCTAAAACTTAAGCCCAAAGTAATGATAATTTAAAGGGAGAGTGAATCTGTTTTTGCTGAGAATACTAAACTGCTGGGGCCGAGCCACTGTTTATGAATGCAGTTTGGGAGTGATTGTAACAGTCTTTTACTTTGTTTTTAACAGTCTACAGATAAGGATATTATAATCTGGATAAGGATTTAATTCCAAGCTCTTCAAGGTCAATGGAGGAATTCACAGCTCTCTTGATACTGGGAAGTGATACTGGGACTGTGCCAGTCTGTTACTACTAAGCCTTGCAGTTACAGAGCTGAGTTTCTCATAACTGACCAGATAAAATGAGGTAGAAACGGCCGCACTGCTGCGTTGGAGCCAGGGCTCAAGTGGCCAGAGGTCCTGGCTGAGTCTGAAGTGAATATTCAGGGACAATGTATGCTTTAGTATACGTGTCTAAAAGCACACAGGTACAGGGCCTGGCAAAATAAATACTTTGTTCATGTGTTGGACTGCACTTTTAGCAGTTTCATCAGTGGTAATTAAAAAAAAAAGTTGGGATTTTTAGACAAGTCAAGAGGCATGGTGTGTGCTTTCTACTGCATTTCTCTGGGACAAGTGCCCCTTCCCTGGGGCAAGGATGCAAAGTTGAAGTGCTTCTCTTCTGCATCTTTGTAATAACATTTGCTTAAAAAAAGGGTAAGTTGTAATGTCAGAGAAGTTAAAAATGAGCAGATATGTACAATCATTTATTAATACTTTAGGAAGAAAAGTTTTCCAAATTTATGGTGGTTTATTTACACTATGGCTTACATTTGCATTTAGTGCTTTTTCACAAACAAATGTAGGGATGACATATGTAATTTATTGATACCTCTGTGGAACAATCCCATTTGAAACATTTTACAATCTGCTATAAAATTTGGAATTTTTTATATGTAATCAATACTAATGTATTGGATGGAGTGTTAGTGACAATGATTAAGTTTGGTTATAATGCTAATTCTGTAGTGCTGGAGGATCCAGCAATGAGAGTAGAAAAAGGGCTAGCTGATCTTCTCTCAACGTGCTTTGTAACAATCATATTTGTTTCCATTCTTCATCTGTAAAATAGATACAATATTTCATAGGACTGTTAATAATTTGTTAATTAATATTTATGCATAACTATCCTAGCATAGCCATGGAGGCCAAGTGAAAAATAATAAGGCACAATTTTCTCCCTAGAGCATGTTTTGAATTGTGTGCGATGAGGCTTGGTTGCCTGCTGGACAATAATTAATTACAATTAGTGAATCAATTACTTGGTAACTGAGAATTAATTCTTTGTGCTGAAGCAAAAAAGGTGTAATGGGAGTAGGTAAATAAGGTATTGCTTATACAGCAAATCCTGCATTTTTTTCTTAATCTTTGCTTACCTAATGCCGTGTATGTGTTGTAGTGCAAGAAAGATGAGATTGAGATGGCAATGAAGAGTGTTGGACTTTTTTCCTTAGTGAGGGTTTTCTCAAGCCGGCAGGAGATATTCCTGTGGGACTGCTGGCTCGCGTGCGCCTGCTCCATCTCGGCTGCCTGGCGAATTGTCCCGTGAAGGAGAACGGGAGTTGTCTGCAAGCGACATTGCCTGCTTAGGCTCTGTCTGTGGGGACGTATGTTGTGGGGCTCACACAACATGGGTGCTAAGAAAAGTGGATGGCACTTGCAGGTGAGTTCAGATAAGTAATAAACCAACCATGGTTTTGTTTCTTTGGCGTTTTAAAAATACTTTTTCTGTTCTTGCACTGTCACAAAAGCTGAAACCCAAAAACAAAAAAACCCAAAACTGCCCCATTGGGAGTGGGAAGTAGGCGTCTTGCCTGGCTTTGGTGGCACCTGGTCCCCATCAGCTACATTGTGGCCACTGCTGGCTGCTGCTCCTGTGTGTAGGTGTTGATGTAGAGATGTTTTTGTTATGTGCAAGACTGAGGGGAAAAAATCACTTGCATATGTATTTAAATATATAAAAGCTATTTCTGAATGTGTTTTTTTTTTTTTTTTTTTTTTTTTTTTCTTCTTCTTCTACATGTACATGGAAAACCAATTGTGGAAATAATTATAGTATTAAAAAATAAGGGAGCTTGAATCTGTAAAGATGCAGCATTTAGAATACCTTTATTTATAAGGCCTTTCTAACACTTGTATTTGTGGAGTCAAATTAGTTATTTACTTTCCTTGCACATCTGCACTAGATAAGCAGCATGGAACATTTACTAATGGAGAACCTTGCTCATAGCAACTGGGAGGTTTCCTCTTTCAGTAGAAATAACTGCTATTTTTCTTTCTTTAATTGTAACAATTTTTGAATAATAATTGGAAAATAGCAGAAGAACCTTATCCAAGGCTTTCAGTAAGCCCTTTCATTTCACAAAATTCATTCCTAACTTAAAAAAATGGAGTAAAAATATAAACAACTTATCTACTGTCTGCACTTTATTTGTGTCTGCTGGTTCTCTGCTAATGTCAAAGAGATGTATGTTGTGGTATTAGCAGCTCTGACACGGATTACTTTCAGACTCACTCTATTCTTTCTGATTCTCATCTCCCGGGCCTGAGCAGTGATATAATTACTGCAGTTTCTCTTTGAGCCAAAAGAGCCTTGGAGGAGAGAGGCCTGCAATCTTGTTATTTCACAGCCTTGATTTCTGTCTAGATTGTGTTATTTGGTTAGGTTTCAATGTGATTTAGAGATGCCATTTTTTATTTGTATTTCCTTTCTTTTAAAAATGAAATGTTATTTGTATGTTCAATATATAGGATTTCTTTAAGTTTTTTCTCTGTAAAATTGGCAGATATTGATTTGTATTTAAACTTAGAGTTGAAATGCAAAGCATCTCATGTGCCATTGTCCTTTAATTGCAGGGAGTGCCAAATGGCTCTAGGCTATTTGGAAAGCTGCTGTTTTTTCTGGCCAATTCCCTACCACAAATCTTTAGGGACATGGGTTTGTCTGCACCATGCAGAGCAAGCGCTGCCGTGGGAGCTCCCTTTTGAGGAACAGCTGCTGTGGTGCTAAAATACCTCTGACAAGAGCTGCCAAAATTAGCAGAATATTGCGATTAGGAAGGTATCAAACACAAGAACCTAAAAGCCTGCTTGTCACAGATTTGTAAATGACTATCAATTAATATGCTAATATTGTATGTGCAATCATGAATATTCATTTTCTCCATTTGTCAGATTGTATTTATTGTAGTTTTATATCTCACATAATCAGGATGTTGTAACATTTTCAATGGCTGTATTCACACTGAAATTGTATTTAATTGAAAATTTCATTTTTTAAAACATGAAAAATGAAAGGCTGATGTTTTCTCACCTGCCTTTGTGAGTTGTTTCACAATAATAATTGCAGTACTAATGCTCACATGTCCCAGTTTAAGGGACTTGTTGTAGAAAAGGACCCTAGATGCTGGTGGCCATAGAGGTAGATTAGCAGCCAGGCACATGCAGCACTGCTCAAGCATCGTGCAGCACCATGGGTTCAGGCAGCGCTTCTTCCCATCTCTCAGAAGTTGATCCGTCTGCCCTGTTGCCGTCTTCCTAAAACTAGCTTAGTTTTCCATTAGCAGCTCAGTAGTGCTACTTCAAACCAGTGTGGCCCCTGAGTAGCAGAGCTGAAGCTCCAATCTAGTCCTTCCCCTCAGTTTTCCCTTGTCTTTCACACCTGCAGGTTGTGTTGTGTTTTCCTATATAAAATTTAAACTACAGTTGTTGTTGTTTAAGTAATGCGAAAAGAAGTTTAGGAAACTAAAGAAGAAGAAGAACTAAAAGAAGTTTAAGAAAATAAAGGCAGCAGAGATGAGAAAAGCCAAATGTAATTGTACTTGGTTTTGAACCACTAAAAGCTGTTCAGGAGTATGTGTCACAAGCCTCTAATTGCAGAAGCTGGAAGGTTGGTCCTTATGATTTCCCAGCTGATTGAAGGCATTCAGAGCTTTTTTCAAGTCCATGCCACTTTTCAGCTCTCCTCCTACCTCCGTTGTTCGTTCTACTGTGGTTGTCTTGGTGTATGAGTCAGGGAGAGATGAAAAGAAAAATTATCAAAGCAGAAAGAGATAGAGCAAACTAGATATTGAAAATATCGGTAGTTTCTGAGCTCTACCTAGCGGTTCCTTAGTGATCAAGAACAAAGGGGCTTGGCTGTATATTTTGAGTTAACGTGTGTTTACAAGGTGTGCAGCACCAAGGGTGTAACTGAAGAACACTCACTGGCCCATCCAACGCATGTAAAAGAGAAGCTTTGCAAGTAGCAAAGCAGGCAAGCAGCATGGATCTTTTGTATTTTGGGATCTTTGCACCTTCTTTCTGTTCTCAACCTTTTAAACTTGTGTTGATGGGCTCTGTAACCAGATTTTGATTTCTGACATATAGTTTTTTTGTTACTTGTTGCTCTGCTGTTAGAGGGGAGCTCCCTGCCTTGTCAGTACTCCTGTTTGATGGTCAGGTTTCCTTGAGTGTTTGAGAAAGTGCTCCTAGAGGCCCCCTTTGCTTGCTAACTGAGCGGGACATTTTGTCCTTGGATTAAGGAGAATAAAAATATTTATTTCTGATACCTCAAGGTCCTATCTTGGAAGCAAACATCTAATGTGAGTTGGATTTACTCTACATTTGCTGACACATCATTGAGAGTAATAGGAGACTGTCAATTTGTGTTTCCTCCACATAAGAACAAATCTTTTAATGACAACTTGTTTCTGCTACTACAGGATTCTCTAATGCTAAATCATTTTAGTGCATCACTTCTGTTTTCCTTTTATATTTTTTGTGTGTTTGACAACTTTAATGCAGAGTTGTTTCTTAGAGTTGCTGTTTTCAGGTTGTTTGGTGTGCAAACAACTCAAGGAACATTGTGCACAAACCTGCTTTATTTTTTTTTAATAGAGCTTTTCTAAGTAGGGAAGAATAAAATCTTATTTGGAGTTGGTATAATTACAGAATCAATGGAGGGATTTAAAAATAGCTAGTCTCAGATGGTACTCGATAAAGATAATTAAAGCTTGAAGAGTAATGATAAAAAAACCTTTTGTTCTGCTGCTGTCCTATAGTACTTCAAGTTTAATGTTTTAGAATCAAAACAGTAGCTTCTAGCCTTGGAACCTGACTGATGGAAACTTTTTGTCTACTGCAGAAATGGAAAAAATAATTAATTGCATTAAAATATATACATTTGCAAATAAGTAACAAATCTGAAAGGAATGTGATACTAGTTACCTAGATGTCCAAATGGGTATTTTCATGGTAACCAACAGTGGTAACCAACTGCTGCCATAAATGTCTACAAGTTGTACTATAAGCAGCTGCAGGTCAAAGTCTGTTGTAGGCAGAGTATACGCAGCGTGGGTATGGTTCCAATTGTTCCTCTACCTGCAGTGTGATTTTAATGATAAATGGATATAAGGTGATACTTTTTTTCCCAAAGATATTTTCTTTTATAAAACTGTATTTTCTGATATATGAATCAACAGTAAGTATAGAGGGCGTGGTCACCTAATGTCTGTTTAGAGGGACCTTAATGGCTGGAGAAACGGGTAAAGAGGAATCTCGTGAAGTCTAACAGAAGGAAATGCCTCAGACAAGGAATAACCCTGGGCACCAGGACAGGCTGGGGAGCAGCTTGGCAGTGTGGTGTTCTAGTGGAGAACCCGCTTGCCAGGAGGCAGCAAAGTGGCTTTGAAGCAAAGACAACCAACAGCAGCCTGGGCTGCACTAGGCAGTTTGCCAGCAGCTCATGGGAGGTGACCCTTCTCCTCCAGTAGCCCTGGTGAGGCCACGCCTGGAGTGTGGGGTCCAGTGCTGGGCTCCCCTGTACAAGAGGAGCAGTGACATCAAGGAGCAAATTGGGTGGGATAAAATTAGGACCTTGAAAAAATATGTATTTATATTTTCTTCAAATGAAATACTAAATTTAATCCTAATTTTCCCCATCTGAACAAGCTAGGGTTCAAAGGGGGCTCTCTGTAAGCTGGCTCTGAAACATTCAGAGAAAGCAGACTATGATCAGGAGGGCTAAAGAGATGTTTAAGGACTTGGACTACCTAATTATATGAGGTACACATGAGAGCTAGCAAGAGGAAAACTTGGAGGGATCTCACTGATATGTAGAAATATGACAGAGAGCGAGGGGTTGTAAAGAAGATGATGCAAGACTCTTCTCAGTGGTGCCCAGTGACAGGATGAGAAGCAATGGGCACAAACTGTAATATGGGGAGTTCTGCTTAAATATAAGGACACTGTTTTACTGTGAGGCTGGTTGAGTGTTGGAACATCCGCGGAGTTTGTGGCATCTCCATCCTTGAAGATACTCATATCCCAACTGGGCATGGTTCTGGGCAATGTACACTAGCTCTCTCTGCTCATGCAGAGGGTTGAACTAGATGATCTCCGAGTATTTATTCTGATCTCAGCTCTCCAGTATTTGTATATTAGTGGAAAAGCTCTAAAATTGGCAGAATTTGACAGTATATTTCTGTCCTAATAAGTTTGTTTCGCTATGGTGATTATTCCAGAAGCTTTTTTTGTTTGTTTGTTTGTTTGTTTTTCTTAGAAGGAACTTCTCTGTTTTTGCTTGTTTAGGAAGATTAATGTATCTTTTCAGGGATGAAATTTTTACCAAGGATATATTTTACCTACCTCGGCAATGTGAACATGTAATTGAAGAGGAAAAAAAAAAAAGTGACAGAATCACTTAGGAAAACTAAAATCTTGTCATTTACGTGGAAAGTAGGACTGTTTCTTTTACCCTGGCTCTGTGGCTGAGGTGAATTCTAAGATAAAGTCAAAGTAGATGTTTAAAAGTCTCAAGATTGCATACCGTTAACAGCAGTAGGTGGGATAAAGTATGTTAAAAAATCACTTTGTCAGAAAGATTACCCTGTAAAAAGTGAATGTGATTTTTTTTTCTGTATTCTTTTTTTTTTTTTTTTTTTTTTTTTGTGGTCTCCTCCTACTGACTCTCTCAGTAGACAGTAAAGTGACTGCTACTGTCTAGATAGCTCGCTGTCTGTTCATGCCAAGCTGCTGTGCATGGGGTTGGCTTTGCTGTGTGCTAACACAAAGGGGATACGAAAGGTCTGGAAGATTTCAGCTACTATTGGGAGGAAAAGATTGTGTCATGATAGCAGTGGTGAGAGCCAGGCAGCTGTGCTGGGACAGCTCACCACAGCAGATGACTTCTGTCCTGCTTCCTCTGTTGGGTCTTCAGTTACCACCTAAAAATTTCTTGTTCCTTCTCCTGGTCTTCTCTCTTTACTAAAGACTTATCAGGCTGTTCAATATGAGAATGTTTTGATACATTCTGGTTTTGTGTGGAAGAGAAGCGAAACCTGGACAACATTAGTTTTTAACATTTTAGTGGAGCAACTAGGCTTTGTTTGCTTCTGAATGATCTGAATTATGTTGAAAGCATAATTCAGCTTTCTTGTTATCATTTTTCTGTCCCTAAAAAAGCATGCAACAGACTCAGTCCCAAGTTGAGGGTACAAGGGTACTAGAGTGATGGCCCAAACCGGAGTTCATAGAATCATAGAATGCCTAAGGTTGGAAGGGACCTCTAGAGGTCATCTAGTCCAACCCCCCTGCACACGCAGG
>JAUBNY010001054.1:999514-1021968 GCA_032275445.1 Crypturellus soui
AGAAATACAGCAATAGTCATTCAAATTTAACTTCTTTTCTGATATCCTTGAGAATCATGGGAGTAGACTGTATGATGCCAATCCAATTCCAGTTGTAGTGTATCTAAAAGAATTAGTGTTCCTGCCTGCAAGCTGTGTGATAATTGGAGAATTTAGTATTTAGAAGTACTGACTAATTTTGTGTGTGCTTTCAACTGGGTTTCAACTGTAGTAGATGCTTTCCTGAGGATCCTGACTTGGGAGTTGATCAGAGCTGGGGGTATGAGGAGCTGCCTGCACAAGTCAAAAACAAATTGAGAGGAATGGGAGCTTATGTGGTTGGAGGTGATGTCTGGTTCCCTGTGCAGGATTTACCAAGTTCCAGGTCATCAGGGCTTCAGTGAACTAACTTAAAACACTATTTTCGTTTTAAATATCTTGATATGTAACTGCTCAAAAAAAAAAAGCCGAGTAATCCTCTCTGTATTTTTCTGCTTTTCTGTTTATTAATACTCTTGGAGTATTCTTTGCTCTCAACTGAATGAAAGCTGATGATGATTGAGAGAAAAGCTATTTATAGGGAAGGGCTGAACCAAACTACAAGGTAGGTTTTACAAAAATGCTGCCGAAGAACTGAGCATAGGCCAAGCAGTTTTTATTTGAGACTTGTAAAAGGAATAACTATTGATTTTATTTGAAATACTGATTGGTATGGTCCCTGGGATATCGTGCTACATTGCACATGTACTGTGAGGGTGATAATGCCTATAGAAAGTGATGAGAGGAAGGGTGTGATGACACAGAAGTGCATTTACTGGCAGGTTTCACTGGAGACTGGAGTTTGGGAGGCGCATGGTAAGAGCTGGGGAACTGCTGATTACCTAGCTCCTTTCCAGCCTGTTTTGCCTGACCTCATCTATTTTGTATATTTTGTGTTCACTGCCTAGCTGTAATTGTCCTCTAGAAAATACAAGGTTTCTATTGCTGTTTTTTTCTAGTTCATTAAAGCCACATGTCTTAGTTGTATCTATGGAGCTGTGTATGTAGGAACTTCAAGAAACAAAATAAGGAAATTGTGATAATATATATCATAATATCTAGCAGTGTCCACTTGAGAAGCCGGTATTTATATCTGCAGCCTTTTCAGGATTAAGCAGCAGAGATTTACTGAAGGTACCACTGGCAGCAGCTGATGCTTTTCCATGCAGTAGGAGGAGGCGGCTGCGCAGCCCTTCTGCTCTGACAGATCCATCTGCCCCGGTTTGGCCTTTCCAAAGGGCAGTGGTGACCAGCTGTGGTGGCTCAGCAGCTTGCTTTCTATAGAGTATGTAGAAACACTGCAATATCCTAAAGGAACATGACAAACTATCTTAAAGAAACAGACAAATGTCTGTTGTGACATTTTTAGGTGATGAAAACTGATTTTTTTTTTTCTTGGTTTTCCTGGGAATCTAAAAATCAGTTGTTTTTTGGTGGTAAAAGGATGAAGAGCAGATGAGGCAAATTGATGACAAATAAGCTGTTTGAACTTCACAGACCATTTAAGTGTATCCAGTCAGAGAGGCTGGTACTAACTTTCCAGCATATACAGATTGTGGTTGTGCTTTTGCTTGTAACATATGTATGGTAAAAACAAATTTGAAGGACCTTTAATAAGATTACTGATCTTAAGTTAAGAAGTTTAGTATGGAAATTGCTTACCCATATGCATAGTGATACAGTTTTAATGGCACACAGTCCTGGGGTGTTGGTTTCTTCACAGCATCCCTGACTTGCTTTGTGCAGAATGAGTAGTGGTTATCTAATGAGTAGATTATTATTTTTCTTTATTATGTTTTCCCTCTGTGGCCTCATGCCCTAACTAGGTACCATTCAGACCAGGTTTAGAGGATGAAGTTATTATTTTCCTCTTTGGCATTTCTACAGGACTCATCACAACAGTATTTCAGTGCTTCAGATGTTAATTGATTTTCATAACACCCTACAGAGAAGAGGAATTATTATTAACCAGGGAAATGGAGCACAAGGAGATTGAGGTCAGAAGTACTGCTAAGTTTGACTGCCAAGTTTGAAACACCTGTGACCTGATTTATTATTATTTTTAGCAGTATTCACATAAAACTTCTAAAGCAAAACTCCAGCTTCTTCTAGTTGCAATTGTAAGAAGCTCTACATTTCTCTATGTGAAATGCGGGCTTTCGATACAGGCAGCAATATAATACAAGGCACTCACCTGATCACTTAGGAAATGATTTATTTAAGAAGCTTGTCTATTTTCATATGGAAACTTTTGGGCAGAGGCAAGGAGAGGGTCTGTACATTAAGTGACAGCACTGAGATGATGTGGCCCATGAGATTTTTCTTTCTTCTGCTGCACTGTTCTGGTTCCTATCATGCTTATCCACCATTTCTTGAGGTAGAGGAAGTGAGGCGCTACTTATGGGAGTCTCTCCTACTGTGTAACCCTAGCGCATCTCCAGAAGGGGTTTGTTCAGGACAATAAATGAGCAGCGGTCTTTTTGGAGCATGTATGAAATGTTCTTACTTAAAAATAGTTTATAATACGCACACAAAAAGATTTCCCTTCAGTTCTTGAATGCCTTGAGCCTTAATTTTAACTTTTCAGTTAACATGATTTTCTGTATTTGAAAATCCAGTGGAGTCTGTCTTCTGACATACTATGCCCACATTCTCACTAGATCCTTTTGTTGTCTTTTGTCGTTAATAATTAACTAATCACAACTTGGAGAAGAATAAAAGTCTTCTAGAAACTTGTATGTGAAAAACTGGAACCTGGTCTGATGGGATGCCTCTGGGAGCAGGGCTGTAAACAAATTGTATTTGGAAATAGGTAGGAACTTTGCTAAAATATTTTTCGTATATTTTTACAATGTAACCGTGTACTGATCTTCACTCTAGGCTCTTTTATTATTTCAGGTGGCACCTGAGTTTGCGGATTTGAGATTAATGTTGTTTTTTCAGAATAAGCTCTTTTAGCCTTGATGTTATTGGGGGATCATTTAATTGTTTTTCTCCAGCATTTTAGAAACATCTATTCTTAGTATTGCTGCAAGTCAGCTCTACTTTTGACTCTTTTTAACTTAGAAAAAAAGAATTACGTTTAGGTCTTTACACCAAAATATGTTTCAGTCTTGTCTTGGTTATCTACCTTGTAAAACTTTGCACGCTCAATTACATGCTGCGCTCACTTTCTCTCACTTTTTTTTTTTTTTTTCATTTTCTAATGACATAACTTCCCTTCTTGATAGGAAAGAACATCTCTGCACTGGATATGGCAGCCTTTCTGAAGCTTTCTTTAAAATTTTCTTTTCAGGTTTGTGCTGAAGAATTAATAGGGAAAATGGTAATATAGATTTGAGAAAATCTGACTTAAGGTGAAGAGTATGAAAAAGTGAGTTGTGTGCCAAGTATAAGCAGCAGGTCCAGGAAAAAACGTGCTGATTATTTTTCACTCATCTTTTTATGAAAAGTTTAACTGGAATCTTTATTTGCAATTTACACTGCAAAGTTTAAATGTTTCAGGTATCTTTGGAACCACTTAAAATAAGGGAAATAAAAGGTTTTGTAACAGTATTGTTGAGATTAATCAAGACTGTAAGACTTGAAAAGGGTATTTTGGACAGAGTATTACAAATGCATTGCAAGATTCAGCATCCCAACGTGATTTTGGAAATCTGTATTTCTTTTTTGTTTGTTTGGATTTAAATTCTTCAGAGTGAGTGCAAACTCAGAGGTGAGTTAATCCTACCTGAATCCCCTCCTAGAATTTGCTTCCCATTGCTGGGTGAAGAACATGCATGGAATAGGGAAGTCTGTGTCCAAGACAGTTTTGAAGGGAAACCAAAAACCTTTATCTATTAGACAGTGACCTTCTTTACAAGGGTTTAGAGCTGTGTAAAATGTCTGTGATGCCAGATCATTTTTTCCTGAAGTATTTCTAACATAGCTCTGTTTTCAGGCTGGGTTTCTGGAGGGTTGACATCAGGTCACTAAATGGTAGTCTGCAATATGAGTTCAGAAGCTGGATAGTCTAAGTCAGTGCTGAACTGAATTCCTACTTGACCTGGTTTTATAGACTGCTGTTGGAAATTTGATAGATTTTTAAATGTACTCAGTAAATGTATTCCAGCCCTAGATCTTAAATTGCATTTAAGGCATTTCATAGTATGTAACACAATTGGTAGATCAATGTAAGAGAGGAATGTTGCAGTTATTTAGGTCCCCATGTGTTTGAAAGCCATGGAAATGAAAATGCTTATTAAAGAAGCCTGGTTAGCAAACTGCTCATTATTTAGATTTTTATTCTTTGTTTTGTTGCATGCTGTTTAGACTATGTGCTTAGTTTCGGTTGTTAATAGTTACATGATGTTTAGATGTCCTGAAATTGTGATGGGAACCTGATGAAAAGATTCAGCACAAAAGCATGATTATTTTTTCCACCAGTGCTGGGTAGTCCCTAGAAAAGATCACTTTCTTGGGAAGTTTTCCTTTCCGTAGCAGTCTTCCTTTCCTTAGCAAATGCAAAGCAAGTGGGAATTAGGACACCAGTAAGGGAACATTTATGGTAAAGAGCCTCAGCAAATATGGACCTGAACAAGAAATCACCTAGACTTTAGAGATACCCCTGGTAGCTGCCTCAGACCTGATATATAACAAATACGTTTGCTTTGTTTTCAAGGCCAAAGTATTTACAGAGGATTTATTCTCTGTTTTAGGTCACATGTGAGGGTTCTGTTGTTTTTTTTTTTTTTTCCATTAGACTTACAAAAGTAATAAAGAAAAGCAGCGTTTGACATTTACCAACCAAAAGATACTCTTACATATTGAGAATAATTGTAATTAAAGATAATTGAGTTGTCTTTGTAGATGTAACCCTGACAGTTTGTTACCACTTGGCATACGGAGGAAAATTCCTCTGATTGCAACCATTTCCAATATTTTTATAGAATTACAGCATTCTGAGCAGTTTCTTCTTTATGTACAGATGTAGGTATGTCTAGGGAGCAATTCAGTTGCCTAAACATTGGCATCTAGTTTCATTTTAAGCGTCTTTGGTTATGCAGACTGACCGCATGGAGCTCACAGAGGTGATGCAGCTCTTAGAGGAGACTTGAATCCTGCAGTAGCAGCTGCTTGCCAGGGAGAGGTACATAAGCCCTTCTAAAATGGCTTTCAGCACCCCTGCTTGGGCACCTGAATTGATCACTGATTGCTAGTCAATGTGAAAATGTATTTGCTTGCTGGCAGAACATCTCCAACTCAATTACATGGGATTTCTCTGACTGCAGAGCACTAGTGTTTGTTTTTTTTTTTTTTTTTTTTTTTCCTCTCTCTCTATTTTGGTTCTTTTAAAGACTACTCAGTGGTAAACTTTGACATTTCCAAGTAACAATTCGAATTTATAATCAACACTATTTTTCTGGTAGATTGATATGTTTTGAAAATTGGTACCTCTGAGGTTACCAGAAAGGTAGAGTCTTAATTTTCTTCTCTTTTTTTGCTTTCACAAAAATAGCATAAGCATGTGTTCTGTAGGGGAAAAAAAGCAACCACGGTTAAATAGCTATTCAGTTCCTATGAGTTTTAAAGTTGGACTGTGAGCCCGAAGGACAGAAAGCGTGCCACGTTGTTAAGCAGACAGTTTATTGCTGCAGTTGAGACTAGAGGTTTTTCAGTTTCTTCACAAATGCATTTTTGGAGGATGAGTCAGTAAAGCAGTTATCTAATGTATCCATGTTGACTGCATGTAGAATTTTGTATTCTGTGTGTTTAATTATATTGTTTCCAGGCTAATGCTGTGGATTTTTTTTTATTCTTTTTACAGGATTCTGCTCAGGAGAGTGTCATTACCCGAGATATTCATCGCACGTTTCCAGCACATGATTATTTTAAAGATACAGAAGGAGACGGTCAGGAATCTCTATACAAAATCTGTAAGGTACAGTCAGTACTCTGGATTTTAGTATTCCATATTTTTCTATGACTTTTTTTTTTCTTCCCCAGTAAATGTCTTCTGATCAAAAACACTACTCAGTAGGATTTTAAAGCTTTATTCAGATTGTATGGGAAGGCTTGTAGTTTTTCTGCTGTACTAAATTTCATATCTCAAGATGCATATCGGAAGTTGAGGCTCATACTAGCTTTACTAATGGGGTGGTTGATGTCAAAGGTCTGTTCCAGAAGGTGTGTGAAGCTTCTGAACTTTTTTTTTTTCTTTTTTTTTTTTCCCGCTGTTAGAAGCTTCAGAGAAAAATCAGCCCCCAGAGTGTGCCGCAGTGAGGTTAAGGAAGCCCCTCTGCGAGATAATTACCTACAGAATAGATTAGCTGATCTTTTTACAATGTATGTATATAACTTTCCAATCATAGCTCTTATGAAGGAATATATGTAGGGTTTTTTTTTCCACTTTGCAGATGAGGGAGCTGAGGTATTAAGGGAACAGATTGGGCTGGGTTATACAGACAGGCATGTTGCTAAGGAGAGAGACAGAAAGAACATTGCAGCTAGATAGGGGTTCCACTGCTGCCGATTGTAGGTTTTGATTGTGACTTTATCCATCATCCTCCTTTTTCATTTTTTTAATTAAAAAAAATGTTTAATGTGTGAAACAAATGAGTGCTTTAGAGTGCTTTATTCTCTTTTCTCCTCCAATGGATTAACAGACAGAAAGATGACTGTGAGATGGAATTGTCAATAACAAGTAGCAAAGCCAGAAGAATTCAGTAGTGTCCTGCCTGTGATGATGATACATACTGCTGTTCTCCAAATATATGCTGTGATGATAGTCTCCTGTTCAAACAATAATTGGATACCTGTTAAATATAGCTGCTTTGGTTAGATATTGTTGAATTCATTATCCTAGGTAGTTTGTATCAGAAAAATAAAATAAATAAGGAGCATAAAGGACTTTAGTGTGAAATCAATATAATGCATATAATTGGTCCAATCTTGGAACACGAAAGGTGTTTGAGGGCTATGAGAAAAATGTTCTTGTGTCAATCTTTAACAAGAATAACTAGGACAATGAAGGTAATTGTTGGCTTGTCAGTCTGATATCAGTTAAATGAAAAATGATGGAATGGCATTCAGCTTTACCAAGGATTAAATGTGAAAATATATTATAATGACTACCTATGGGTTTATTGAAAATAGATTTTGACAAGCTAATTGAAAAAAAAAGAAATACAGATTGGGTGAAAGTAATTTTATCAAAATTCTGTAGATCACTTGGTCTGCTGCACAAGAATTATAACTGCTAGACAAGTTAGAATATGAACAAGCTACACATTAAAGAATTAAAAAGTAGCTAGATGGAAAGTCTCTCATAAGCACTGAATTAAATGTTTTTAAACATAAATGCATCAAATAAACAAGTTTTTATTTTATGTTACTCACTTGAAAAAAAGTAAAAATGATAAAAATTTGTGGATGACAGAAAAGGAGATATGTTAAATAATAAAGAGGGCAGAGGGATGTTAGATGAATCTAATGTAGGAATAATATGACTTGAGTGTCTCAGCATTTCACAGCAGATGCAGCTGCTTTTGATTTTGATTACTGTGTCCAGAATTCTAGACCACATTTTCTAACCTGGAAAGAATTTATAGAAGATCTGTGACAACTATTCCATGATTTCAGAGCATGCTTTAGAAGGAGAGATTCAAGCATCTTAGTCTTTAATAAAGAGAAAAAGATAAAGGGATGAATCTGATTTCACTAGAAGTGACTAGCAGGCAGCCTGAGAGATGCAGATTCCTGTTCTTCCCAAGTTGCGCTTGCTAAGGGTGAAGTACATCATTTGTTTTCCAAAGCTGTGAACTCTTTCCACTCTCAAGGCCTCTCTCTCGGCAGAGTAAGGACCTTTCCTTCCTATCGCTGTATTTCTTGAAGGGTCTAGATCATAACTTAACAGTATCTGCTGCAAATTGAAGACTGCTTTTTTCCTCAGAATATTTTACATTTATCAGCAGTTGAATCACCTCTGCCGCTTTGCCACTTTCTCTTTGTAAGAAAGGATCCCACATAGCATCTTTGCCTTCGGTTTTTGATTTACTGCTCCGAACAGCTTTGCTTTATCAGCAGACTTTGTTACCTTGCTCTCTGCGTGATTTGTGCAGGATTTGTGAATATTTTTAGCAGTACTATCCCCATCATCTCTTTCTGTAAGATGCTGGGAGTTGGCTCACCCTTGTTTTTGTGGATGAAAACTGACTATTTGTTCCTCCTCCTCCTCCTATCCTTTAATAAATTATTTGAACTCATAATGGGACCTTCTGCTATGGTGGTTTAACTTCCTTAAAAGTCATTTAGCAGGGATCTTGTTGAAGGTTTTCCAAAAATCTCAGCAGACTGTACAGACTGTTGGAAATAATGTTTTGACAGTCTTCTATTTGCTGCATAACTTTTGATAGAGGTACTGGGAGATACTGGGTGTTCATGCCCTTCTTCTAATGTGAAAGTAAGATATTTGAATAATGAGATTATTGAATAAGGCTGGAAGAAGGTCCTCCAAAAGAAGGAAGGTAAAAAGCTGTGGAGAGCAGCTCCTCTGTGCCCTACTGCAACGTGAGGTGATCCGAGCCACCAGACAGCAGGAAGAGCGCAGCTCGCTGCTGGCCTCGTGGCCACCGCCGCTCTGCTACTCTGGTTCCTTCCCCGCTTCTCTCCTGCAGAGTGTAGGAAACTGAGAAAGCTTGGAACTTTTTCTCTTGCAGAACATTTGTGTAACAGTATCTAAAAATAATCTTTGAAGGCTGACAATGGTGATGAGCAGTGAGAGGGAAGAGCTAGCAGCTCTGGCTTCTGGATTTGTGATTTCACCCAAAGACATCAAATGATCCAGATTGGTACAGAGCAGACGTCTTCAGAAAATACTTGTGTTTCTTGAGCCCTTTTTGTTTAAATACGATGAAAATTCTTGGTATATTTGAAAAGTGCCTTCTCCATATTGTGGTGAATAATGGAATAATACTCTTGACCTACTTCCATGCTTACATATATAGTTATCAGTGCTGTGCTTCAGGGATTCAAAGCGCTTGGCAGAAAGAGTCCTCTCCGCTGCTTGGAGTGTCTGCAGTGCACAATTTAACGTGACGTGTTTTCTCTAATTTTCTGATTCAAGTAACTCCTATTTGACAAACACTACTGAGACTTTAGTAAGAGAAATGCAATATGTTGAAGAGAAGTCGGTCAGTTTCTCGTCTCAGTGATTCAAAGCTGGTCTTAGTGTGTGTGGGGGGTGGAGCGAGGGGGGTGGTTGTTTTTTTTCTCCTGTGAAAAAAGGTATGACAACATCTGTATTATGAAGCACTTGGTTATTGAATACTTGTCTCTCTCGTTCATCAAATGTGGAATTTATTCCTGGTCCCAGCCGTAGCTGCCAGAAGGTTCTATGCAGGATAGGACCAGTAGTTGGTTACTGTGACACTAAACACTGTTTCAGTAGTTATCCCAATGTCTTTTTGTTGGTATCCAGACAAGTAGAGGGAACAATGAACAACTCTTCTAGCAAAGCTAATACTGAATGGGACCCAGCATTGGATTTGAGCTTTCTTAGCTGCAGATGATGTGATTGAAATATGAACAGTGTCTTGGTTGAGTCATGCTTTTGGGACCAGTAGTTTTTATGCTCAGATAAGCTAAACCTGCCCTGTAAATTGTGGGTCTTTCATTTCCTTTTGCAATGTCTGTGTCTCTCTCTTTTCTCCCCTGCCCCGCCCCCCTCGCCTTAATATCTTCCAAAATTTACTGCTGTATTAGTATAAGCAAGGGCCATAAACAGAACCAGTTAAGAATATTTTTTTCATCTATTTTTAGTTGTTTATTTTCTGCACTTGTGCATTGAAGAGCAATTTCAGTAAATATTGTTGTCTTGTTTCATGCAAAGGACTTTTAAAGTTATCTTGTCTTCTTCAATTTACATATTAATAAGGTTCCTTCTCTCTGCATCTGTGCTCAGCAAGGAAGCAGTGGGACTGCTCCTGAATATGGATTTTCTGCTGAGCCTGTACTAGAGAAAAAAAAAAAAAAAAGGTCAGGACTGTGAATCTTGAGTGCTGGGAAGAGGATAAAAGCGCTGTTCTGGGAGGAGCCCGCAAGGGACCAGCGAGCACAGCTTCTCCCTTCTCTGGGCTCTTGCGGGGCCTATGTGTCTGCACGAGGCCTCATGGGCAAAATATAGCTGCCTCTCTGCTATACTCCATCAACAAGGAAATAATTTCTAAACATACAGCTTTAGTTAACACAGTGATTTGGATGTGCAGTCAGGCTGTTGCAGTATTCTTTATGGGCTCTGTTTTGTTTGCAGTGTAATTGCAATTAATGTAATTGAATTTCTGATATTTGCTAGTTAGCATTGGGCGGCATTTTGTTTCAGATGTGTGATCTTTCATGCTCCTAAGGATGCAAACAAAATGAAAACCAGTTTGTCTTGGAATTTGAGATGTATTCCTTACTATTATCTTTTAAATGCTGGAAGAGATGAGGCCCTCATTTCTCCCAGCACACAGATAGCTATTAAATAGAGGCTTCAATTCTGTAGATGAATTGAAGATCCTTTAGTTCAAAGAAGTTAAAGTAGGCTTTAAGTAAGGCTTTAATAAGACTTATTTGAGGGAGCGAGAATAATTAAAATCTTAAGTTATTTGAAGCATTGTAGTCAGCGATTCCTGAGGCACAGAAGAAAATAATCATTTGCAAGTCATTGACATTTTCACAGATTGTCCTGGGAAAAACCCCACTCAAAGTTTTGTGAAAAGTTTTGAAATGTTTAAGAATGTTTTACATGCCGAGTTTGGATTTTGATAGAGGTTTTTTTTCTTTCTTTTTTTTTTTCCTCCACATTTTACTCACTTGGCCACAATTTTAGCCGCTTTCATCCTCTCCGAAGGAGTTCTTTCTATTTCTGGTAGGCTATGGATAAGCAAGCCAAGAAAGATGTTTTGGAGGAGATTTGTTTGCTCCAGTGTGGTGATTTTTTAAATGCTTATTATAAAACATGTTTGGATTAATTCACTGCTCCTTTTAGCAAATTAATAGCTATTGTGTTAATAATATTTCTCAGAACAGTGAGAAACCCCCACATGGATTGATTGTTTCCTATTAATTTTACAGCTTAGATTTCTTTAAGAAGAAAAAAAGTGTTTTTATATAGTACGGAAAAAATGCAAAAAAACTTGTTACTTGTTGTTTTACATATCAGCCTTTAAATAGAGCTACCTTTTCAAAAGCAAATATCATACATCTTTGGACATGCTAAAGAAATAGGAGGCGTCTGTATCCTGGTAGATTTTGGGACACAAAAATAAAGAGAAAATATTCTCCCTGTACTGTTTTTTTTTTTTTTTTTTTTTTTTTTTTGCCTAGTGTTTACTTGAATTATTATTATTAACCAGGCATGGTACTAATTAGATATATGCAATATTAATTTAGGAGTTGAAAACAAATTTATGGTAATTGTGTGCAGATAAACTGAGTAATTCTAAGTACTGTTTTGTATTTACTTGACCCATAGAAACATTCCTGAGATAAAGATACAATATATTTTTTCAGCACATGATAAATTTAGACCTTCATTTTGAAACTGGGGTGGTATCATAATTGTTTATAAAGCAATTTTTGTATTCATAAAAGGTGGCCTAGGGAGGCCTCTCATCAGAGCCCAGGCATGGAAGTGTTAGCAGAGCCCTTGTGGGAGGCAGAGTGTTTGAATGCAGCAGTCTGCAGTGCTCTTTTATTGTCTGTCCCATGTATTTCATCTTTTACAGGGTAATTTTAATGAAGATGTGATATATTGTAGTTTGGACATCATTATAATGATGATCTGCATTGGTTTTAGTTCTCTTTTTTCTGTAGATGCAGTAATGAAACCACAGCAGTTGTGACATATTCAAGAGGTCAGCATGTGGATATTATAGAAATATTAGTGTTCTTTGGTGTAAATAGTTCCTTTAGAAAAATAAGACAACGTGAAATGTCCGTAGGAACTATATCATTGCACTGTAATTGGTGTGTAGTAGTTGATGCACAGCTTTTTGAAATTTTGGACCATATCGTATTCTCTGTAAGCAGCATCCTGTCTAATATTAATAGCGACCATAGGGTCACTTAAAAGCTTATGAGAATAAGGGTCTGTGTGAGAGAAAAATGAAGGGTTTCTCTCAGGCATTCTACAGTTTTAGCATTCATTTAATTAAAATAAATAAATAAGTAAACAGCCATAATGTAAAATGGCAACCTCCTTACAGCCTTTATCTGTTGTAAGTTGGGGAAATGATCTGTCAGTGACCTGGGCTAGCTCCTGTGCTATTGATCTGGGATGCTAACCCTTATTTTAGTGAGCATCACTGATAATACTTTTACTGTCAAGACTGTGAACTGCTTCACAGCTTCTTAAAACATTTAAGAAAGAAAAGACTCACTCTTAGACTCTCATGAGGGGGAAAAAAAATCTGTTTGATTCTAAAATATTATTAAATGTTTTAAAGTAAAGAAGTTTGAAATGTGCATGATTAAATTTATTCTCCTGAACTCAGCGTTCAAAAGCTTGGGAAAGCTTTTTCCCTCAGGAAAGCTTCATGGTGGCACAGCAATCTTACTGTCGGAAAATGAATCTTACTCATTTTTCAGCATAGTAAGGACACGGAAAGGTTGCTTCTGATGAAGCTGTCAGCCTAGAATAATCCTCACTGGCTTTCTAGGCAGCATCCTCGGGTCCTAGACTTAATTTGTCTAAGATGTGGGTTTTTTTCCTAGCCGAATTCTTAATTCAGACTTGTATCATTATCATTATTGCAGTACTGATGTTGGCATAATTATCCCAGGTTTAAGTGAAAGGAGATTGCATCCAAATCTTTTCATGATTAAATACACACACATATACACGTGTACACACACGTATATATACGCATATACCTATATATGTACACACACATATATATATACACACAAATATTTTGCGTGTGGAAGATTAAGACTGTTTTAAGTGTACTGAAAGCCCGTTCAAGAATGGTTACAACTTCCCCTCTTCATCCTTTTGGCCTCTATAGCTTTATGTATTCTGAATATCTCATTGATTAAAATGAATTTGATAATATGTACATAGATCTGAAATTTTGGGTGACTTTTGTCTTTTCTAGGCCTATTCTGTCTATGATGAAGACATTGGCTATTGCCAGGGACAGTCTTTCCTCGCAGCTGTGCTACTTCTTCATGTAAGTTAATTGCAAAATGAAAGCAAATTTATTTTGAAACCACAGCAATTTTAAAAACAGTAGTAGTGTAGCATACTGCTTGACTGTTGTTTACTTGTCTGTGTTCATTACCTTTTGTTGCTTGTCAGCAAATAATGTATAAAAGGTTTTTATCGCTGTGAATGTGTATTTGCTCTGTCTAGGCAAAATCCATTAATTCAAGATCAATTAGGGTTTCTACTAGATCAAGTAATGTGTCTTGTAGTGTTTCAGCTTTTGACAGTAGGGATTATCTTAAAAAAAAAATCAAGTAATTTTATTCCTAAAGCTGAAATTGTTTTGTTATGTATTACTGTTTTCCTTTAATCTGATTCTCATCTGGGTAAACTTCCATTACCTTTATGGGGAATTCAACTTTGGGAGATATTCTCAGGGCAGCTCATCAGAACTTATGAGTTTTCAATGACAGTTTTTCTCCTAGAGACACTAAATAAAACGTTTCAAACGAAAACTTATTTTGAACCATATTTTAGTTTGTAACCAAAAACTGTAAAAACTTTCATCTTTTCTTCATAATACATACGAGTGTGTGTGCACAGATAGATAAATGTGCAATTTTTATATTCACAAGCTACTTATATTCCATGATATATCACAGGATAAGCAGTAGATGTAATTTTATGAGTATTGTAAAGAATATGGAGGAGTGGTGAGAATTTAAATCCCAACCACTATTATTTATGCTGTTCCCTGCTTTCTCTGATAGACTTTAATAAATTATTAATCGTGATTGAAGTCATGTCATATTGTGGTTCTGTATAGGGCTGTTGGGGATAGACATATATATTGCATACATAGTTCCCACAAAATCAAATTCAGGTAATTTTAACTATAATTCATAATTCCTAAAGAAATCTTGTGTCATCTTTCTGATGTAATGAACACATTACTAGTGTTACAGAAAAGCTTCAGGTTCTTCGAGATGAATGCGAAATTAGTCACATTGCAGTCCTATGTATAGTGAATATGAACATATCTGTGCCTTTTGTTTTTCAATTAAAAATTTACCTAAAGAAAGACTTTTAATTTCCACTTGAAAAATAATCCTTTCCAGGGTTGCACAGAAATAAATAGATATCACATTTTTAACATCTAACTGATATTTTGGCTTCTCTCATATGGGCATATGCTATCATTGCTAGAGAGAATTACCTTTGTTTCTAGTGTTAGAAGAAATTACCCTGTACAGAAGGAATATTAACTGGCAATTACCCTCTTTTTAACAGAACATTTATAACTTTCCCTTTCCTACTAGGATAAAAAAAAATGCTTTCAGCTTATTTTAGAGCAAATTTAAGCTTTTTGGTCAGCATAAAGCTGTTTCTTCCCTTAACTTTGTCTGCAACCTTTATCTCCTGTCAGTGGGGATCATTCTATCTGGCTAGAATTGTGGTAGAGATCTGAGATTCACAGCAGCTCGGTCTAGGTGCATTTAGCCTGTTGAAATCGCTTGCGGTGAGTCTGGCATTTCCTGACAGTAGCTGGTGGCTTTTATATATGCTGTCTGAAAATGAAAGCATCTGCTTCAACTGTGGCCCTGGAGACAGAACATAATCATAGTCTAAACCATAAAAGATGAAACCCTGGAGGTGGATATCAAGAGACTAAAATTCTCTTTGAAGAAAATACTGAGCTTTTATCTATTGCTGATATTTGCTGAGGGACTGGCAAGGGTGTGAACGAAGGGATATACTAAAAGGTCAAGAGTTGTCACTCTTGGTACTGGGTAATTGTTTTCAGTTGTAGCAATCTGGTACCTGCAAAAGGAAGATTTTTGAGTGACTGATGGCCTGATTTGGGGTCTGCAGTGACTCTGCTTATCCATATCTTACTATTATGTTACCTGCAGGCAGGAAAAAGTGGGGAGATGTGCAACCAGTGGACGTTTCATATAAGTGTGCATACAAATTCAGCTTGCAATGAGTTCAAGCTGGTGAACATGATTTTAGATGGCTCGCATAGTTTGTCCCTTTGTGTGGTTGCTATAACTCTGTTGGAAAAGGAGTTTTGGTCAAGGTGGAATATGGTAATTATAGAGATATGGCTCCTGAAAAGACCACACTGTCAATGGGTGAATGTAGCCCTCTTGGTCTCATGAGATTTTTGAAGGCAAACTGTATTTCTGCATCTTTCTTCAGAAGCCTGACTTCTGAGCATTTGCATTCCTGGGGTTTGAATGGAAGTAAATACCAATTATTCTCACTAATGGACAGTTATCCTACAGTGTTCTCAAATGCTTTTCCCAGGTAACCAAGTCTCTCAGTAGAAATCTCTATCTTGGTTTGCTGTTTATCTATTTTGTAATTGTTCCTGTAGATAAGAATTGTAGATTCCTAGATATTGACAAAAAGATACCATTGACATGTATGGACCTATACTCTGATCTCCTGTTTTCTTCAAAGAATCTCTTAGAGCCAGATTAAGGTGCTCATCAAGGAGAATATTCCCCTTGTGATTATAGTTCCTTAATTCTAAATACTGAGTGCCATGACGAACAATTTAATACACCCCTGGTTTAGAATCCATCCTGCATAAGTGATTTAAGTGTGGATATATGTCAGTATTTGTGTAAGGACCTTCTAACCTCAGCTTAGTTTTTAAAATTATATTTGTGTATTTTTCCAAACAGATGCCAGAAGAGCAAGCATTCTGTGTATTGGTGAAAATAATGTATGACTACGGCTTGAGGGACCTCTACAGAAATAATTTTGAAGATCTCCATTGCAAATTTTTCCAGCTGGAGAAGTTGATGCAGGTGGGGCCAAGTTACAAAATTCTTGTACTTTCATAAATTGAAATACTAGTGCGGTAAAGAGGCTACACCTTTTTCTCCCTAACCTACCGGACAATAAAAAGCCTATCACTTTAGAGGTGCAGTTGAACCAAAATGTGGATACATCAGCCCCCTTGTGAAGAAATGTACCCTTTGTGAAGAAGTGTAATCTCTAAATCCAAACATTGTGAGTCAATTTTATTTCTCTTTTCTTTTGGCTTTTAAATACCAGTCTTACTGCTAATCTTTGTGTCCAAGCAGAGTAGGAATGTTTGTTTTTCTTTCTCTTGTCTCTGCTTGTTTACTTTCTCTCTTCCCTATTTTGTGATGTCACCTAGGAGAATTTCAGTGATCTTTTAAGGTCAGGGAATCTTTTGGACTGCCACCACCAGTGTCCTGCTTTCTGTGGCCTCTGGTGGTGGCTAAGAGGTCAGGCAAATCAGGGTATGTTAGTGATTATGAAATACAAATCAAGAGGTGGGTCATTTTGTAGATCCTACTGTGATTTGAATACTTTGCTGCTTTTTCTCAGATGTCATTATTTCACAGAGCAACTTAACATAAATGAACTATTGCAAGTTGTTGTTTTGACTACTGCGCAGTCTTTAAGAGCCCAGTGTAAGCTTTGACCTGTTGTTCTGTTATTATAGTGAAAGCTACTCTTTGGGTCACTTGCCCGTAACAGGAAGGCAGTCATATTTCCTTCCATGAGATTTATTAAAAACAAACAAAAATATCCACGGACTACAGTTGTTGATTTATGCATATTTTCTGCAGAGCAAGTAGAATACTAATTCATTTGATATTTTACTTTGGGACATGGTAATGTAATATTTACATTATATACCTCTGCAAAAGTGTTTATTTAGTAACTGAAGAAGCTTATGTGCTTGACATACACTAGAATTTCTAGGGCTAATTTTACATTGCTCATCTATGTTGTCTAGCTAGAAAAATTGTCTCATGCAGTTTTGAAACTTAAGACATACTTTGATGTTTTGTGGTCTGCAGGCTGAACTCCTTGTTCCAAAAATTAGTAGAAGCACTTACAAAAAGCCACAAAAAAATAAGGAATAACTTTTTAAAATGTGCCGTGCGTGGCATACATTTCACAAGTACTCTGCCTTTCCTCTGTTTTAAGATATAGCAACTTTGTAATTTCTCCCTATAAACTTACTGTACCTTCTCTAAAACTGAATCTCTAGTGGTTGTCTCAAAAATTATGGACACTGAAATTTATGGGGAAACATACTTCACTTCACTCAGAAGTAGCCAAGGTTTCATTTTGTTCTGTTCTTCAGTGTGTAGCGACCTGGTACTTGCTGACAATGTTTATCATGAACTCAGAAGATTGAATGGTATTGAAGCATTTGTTTTTCCCTTTACTGTAGGAGCAGTTGCCTGACTTGTACAGCCATTTCTTGGACCTGAATTTGGAAGCTCATATGTATGCATCCCAGTGGTTTCTCACTCTTTTTACTGCCAAGTTTCCACTCTGCATGGTCTTCCACATCATTGACTTACTGCTTTGTGAGGTAAAATGTCACAAGTCTGAATCAGAGAGACCTCCTCCCCTCTCCTCTAAGTGCTAAAAACTTTTCTCTTTTTGATTTCATTTTATTGTTCAATTTGAAACAGAATACTAAATTACTTAGGAATGATGTATAAATTGAAGAAAAGTTGAGTGTAAGACTGGTTTGGTTTTAAAATTAGTATTCTGAACTGTCTTATTCTTTACTAGGGGGGTCTACATAGGAATTTCTGGTGCACACATCTGTTCTTTAATTTGTTAATGTGATTCAAAATCAAGGATACTAATTTTTGAGGTTATCTTCTACTCTGGCAAGTAGGCTGATGGTGGGAAAGCTCTAAATTGATTTCTCCAATTCAGAATGTTTGAAGATGGGAAGGATATTTCAAGGAGCTTCATTAGCTTAATGTTTCTAAGTACCCAGCAAGTGCAAAAGGGAGTAAAGGAGAAATGGTCTCATTTTTCCACCTAAGTGTGTTTCACTTCAGGCATACCTGTGTTCTATTTCTTTCGCAAATTTGGGGGGTTTTAAGTAAGCAAATAAAGAAGGTTAAAAAAAGGAAGAGTTCTGTTAACTCTCCTTTCCTCATCCTCTTCTCTGCAGAGGTAGTCAAGTAATAGATGAGCAAAATGCCTTGATGGCTTGGAATTAGTTAGTGGGTTTATTCTGGAGAAGGGGTTAGAGTGTAGATTTGATCTTTTGCTGTCAGTTCAGCTTATTTCTTATTTCAGTTCCTGATGCTGCTCTCAGAAATGACCTTGATAAAATGTTTTCCAAAAGTATAAAACATCATTTTGTACTGCTGGTGATTCTGCTAGCAGTATTATTGCCCCCTGTGTGAAGCTCTTGTGCTTTGTATTATATTAAGCTTGGTGACAAAACATACTGAAGAAATGTTTTAGTCATGATTAATCTAGGTTTAATATTTCAAATGAAAAAAGCAACAACTCTTAAAACATTTGTATTCATGTCACATCTGTCAATCTTTATCTCAGCATGTCTGAAGGAATTACTCTGGAAAAAAGGTGAAAGAGTTGGAGGGGAATGTAAGAGCAAAATGAGAATTTGCTAGAGAAAGGGAAGCTTGCTAGCTTTCCTGGAGGATAATCCCACAGTGCTAATGGGGAGCCTCTTTTACAGCAGCTGAAAATAAAGCAGAATGGCTAAGACTGATTTGAATTGAGAAGATGCATGCAGACCTCTTGAGAAACAGTGGGGCAAAATGTAGATATAACATAATGGGGCAAAATGTAGATATAACATAATGGGGCAACAGCATAGACTATGAAAAACTATTTTTAGTGTTCAGGAATCAGCTAGTCTGAAATAACGTGCACCTGTGAGAGCGTCTCCAAGGAGCGCAGATTAAAGTTACAAAAGAATAAAAACCTAGTTGACGCTTACCTTTGGAGGAAGAGGAAATCTGAAGGTGCATGGCACAGACAGCATAGGAAGAGAAGTTCTTTAATGGTAGCCTGAAGTCATCCCTTGAAAGCACCTGCCCCATCCACCTCCAGAAGGAGCAAGGGAGCAGTCAAATATGTATATTTTTGTCTGTATTCAGTTGCTCTTTGTCTGTCTCTGACAAAGCAGTGTGCCTCTAATTCCAGTGCCTGGAAGGAAGAAAACACGCTCATAGCAGTTAACAGTGGGACGTGTTCTTAAAAAAAAAAAAAAGGCATTTGAAGTGAGCTGCATTATATTTCTTTCTAATCAAGTTGTTTCTAGCTTTTTTTGTTAATTTGTCATAAATATGGACGAACATTAAGCAATTTAAATAACCTATAACTTCCTCCTTGACTGTGCATTCTCCTTGTCCTTGGCCTGTAGTTGACAAAATGTTTACGTGCTAACCAAATTTTTATAAAAGAAAAAAGTTGGAGGGACGAAAAATAGTATTTAAACAAACAAAAAAGGCTGAATGGATTGTCCAAGCTGGCCATTCGCAGGAAGTTTCTCTGCTCCCTGGGAAACTATTCACAGTGTGGGTTAACATTTTGTGGCACCTGGGAATTTCTGAAAGGGATTTGTGTCTCTGGTTCCTAAATGTGGATAATACATGTTGTTATGGGGAATAATCATGTGGATGATGAGCAGTAATCCGGGTTGCAGCGGTTGCTGAAGCCAGACGGCCAGCTGGCCACACAGGAGGTCTCCTTCGCAGGCAGAAGGTAGGTGGGGGCTCAGCCAGCCGGGTGTGGGAGAAATGGGGGAATTGATAGAAAATGGGCAACATTTAATTTAGCTTGTGCATGAAATTATTTTTATTGCTTCGTTTTTCTTTTTTTTATTATTATTATTTTTTCTTCCTTTTTTTTCCCATTAGTGAGGGGAGGAAGACAATGCAGCGGATAGAGGGAGACCAGAACATAGCAGTGTGTATACACATGTTATTTAAAGGGAGTAGGGAAACTTGTTAAATAGGGAGAGAATTTATGAGAAGGGATATTGAATAGATGATTTTGCTATATGAGAATTTATTTTTGCTGAGAAAGTTTAAAAATCTTGCTAAAACGATTAGTGTATGCTATTATTATCAAGGTTGTGTCATCCTTCCCATATTAAGCACTAGAAAGAACATTTTTTTCTAAAATTCATACTAATTTGAAAGTTGCTTCTGGAACTGGAGTGTCCTCTATGTCCAGTTCTAATATTCTAGTGTTTTCCTCTGATCTTTCTTTCTTTTCCTCGCTGTCCAGCTACTGAAGGTGTGGTTCAACCCCCATATTTCCAGAGGCCTTAGGATTTTGTCTCAGGAAAATACTTAAGGAGCTAGTGGAGAGAATCTGTTAGCAGGAAATGGTTTGGTGTCTGTTTTGCCTATGGCAATGACTTGATGTCAATTTTGGGCTTGCAGATATGGCAGCAGGTCCCATATAATGCTTAATTTGTGTTTGCCTACTGATAATGCAAAGAAACCAACCAACCACTTCATCCAGTTGACAGTTTTCTAGGGCTTACAGCAAACTGGAGGCTCCTGAGCCTGGTTAAGCAGGTGAATTTTAACATGTCAGCATCATTAGGAGAGCTTTCGGCAAGGCTTCCTTCAGCTGCCTGCTTCAACTGCTTAATTAATCTCCTCCTCTTTTGCTATTTCTGTTTGCATTGAAGAATGACTCTGTTGATCAGATTCGGAGTTGTATTTGGACTTGTCAGTCTTGTCGATCAATGCGACGTTATTGAATTCTTTGAGAGCCTGCTGTGCTTTGCAGTTTCTTTTTTACCAATTTTAAAATTCTTTAGATAAAGTCCCCCTTAAAAATAGCGACTTATCCAGACAATATGCATGTGCTTTAGACAGAGCTGGCCCTAGCATAAGAGATTCCCTTGGGTAATGATGCAGAAGATCATGGTGTTGCCATTTAACTTTGTTTGGCATTTTAAAGTGTGAAATTTAAAATGAAGGTTTAAAATACTTTTGAAAAGTGATTTTAACTAGGCATTAGAAAGTCAGTTGACAGGCAAACTGTAAGCATTGTATGATTTTTTTCAATAAATTTAGAAAAGAAAATGCTTAAAACAGTATAGACATAATTGCCAAAACTTCAGAAGTGCAAGACGCAAGCTGTCATTCTGTTGTAAACCTAAAATGCTGAGGTGTCATCGATAACCTGCCTTTTCAGTTTGTGTGGCTGTTACTGCTTACAGTTCTTGGAGATATAGAATATATAAGATTTGTGTGTCTCCCCTTTAGCAGAGTATATATAACACTACTATATGCTGCCTGTTCTGGCCTGGTACAGATGTTTTTATGTTTTGGTGTCAGTAATCACATAGTCTTGTTAGAAAAATTAGTAGTTTGACTAATGAGCTGCCATTTTGTGATCAAGACTGAATGGAAGGAGATGCATCTGGCTGTCTTTCACTTTTCAATAATATTTTATTGCTAACTTACCTAAAAATGGAGAAGTGAAATTACCTTTCCCAGGACCACAGAGCAGAATGGTGGAAGACCCGCAAATTTAAACCTACCTACTGTCCTTCCCTACCCTTTATTTATGAAGTGTTGCACACAATTCTATATAAAATAACTTTCACAGTCACTTTTGAGAAACTGTCACTGATAATGGAGACTGAGTGTTTTTAAAAGTCTTACAAGACATGACTTGGCACCAGTAAGCAGGCCCCTCTGGAGAGGTAAAACATGGCCCTGTGTTGGCTGGACATGGTGGCTGGGCCACTGCTGCGTAACGCAATAACGGCAGTGGGGGAAGAATGATAATTGTTGGCACTGAAGAGGTGATGCCTGTTTTAGGTACATCTTGCTGAAAAATGGATGTGGCAGGAAACACTGAGCCGTATGGGATTGCTCAGACGATGTGCCTGGCTGTCGCTGTGCATTAGCACGAGCTCAGGAGCAGCTATCACAAAAGCTTTTTTTTTTTTTTTTTAATCTGTCACTGTCAAATACCTCTGTGATTCCATCAGGGGAGTTCAGCTGAAAAAGAGCAGATTAACATTTTAATTCATTAAACTTCCTCAGGAATTGTCAGGAATGAGCCTGCTTCCTCTGTAAATCTACACTCAGATGAAATGCAGATTAAATAAAATTGTGTACCATTTTTTGTCATCTGTAGATCTATAGGGGAAGCAAACCTGAACTTTTGGAATTAACTGTCATCTGTCACATCTGCATTTGTTAGCCCTTTATTGGAGCATGTTTTAATAAATGGTTATACAATGTGAGACTGGACTTGCTAAAAATAAAATCTACTTTAGAACAGTGACAGCCTATATTTACAAACTGGGCTTAAATTATAAGGAGATGCAGATCTATGCTGAAACTTCCTGCGGTATTTAATAATATTTACAAAACTAAAGTCAGTACTCCAGATGTGGCCTCACCAGGGCTGAGTAGAGGGGCAGGATCACCTCCCTCGACCTGCTGGAGACGCTCCT
>JAUBNY010001054.1:1022559-1035282 GCA_032275445.1 Crypturellus soui
CTGGACCAAGGACTGACCCCTGGGGGACACCGCTAACCACAGGCCTCCAACTAGACTCTGCACTGCTGATCACCACCCTGAAATGTATGCAAGAAGTTTTAGGTAGATAATTTTGAGAGTTAGTCAGCTTTATGCATGAAAAAGCATCTGCCAGCATGTCAGCTATTATCATCTTTTTCATAGCAAAATCCTGGGTCTGCAGTGGGGTTAGCTCAGGTTTTCTGGCTCTGAATTTTATAGTTTCATGTATTTAGAAGAGTTATTTAAGGCCATGCTAAAAGTAATTTCAGCTTAATTTGTGTCATAGCTACAGTTCTATCTTACTGTCAGTTTTCCAGTACTGGACCACAATTATAAGCTAGAGAGAAAAGGAGATGTCGTACTTGATTGCATATCTTGTGGATGAGCAACTTCTAATAGTGTTTGTAGGTGTTTGTTTAAATGACTTGGATTACAATGATTAAAAAAAAAATTAAATTATTTTCAAACTGAAAGTCATAAGGGGTATTAGGTGTTCAAATACGAGCTTTGAATCGGTAGCAGAAATGGTGGAGGTGTGCGGCACCCTGCTCAGTGCTGCTGTGGGCACCAGGGAGCACAAAACTTCCTGATGGCTGCTAAAGCCCGTCAGAAGTTAAAGCAGCTCGAGTATGAGTTGAGGGAAGGAGCATTTTAACAGAGCACATCCGAGAGCTCCCGGAACACTGCAGGGTTTGACACAACACTCCACACCTATTGTGCGGCTCTTCCTGTGAGCACCCATAATTTATGTATTTTTCTTTCCTAGTTGCAGCTTGTTTATTCTCAAAACACTCTCTGCAGGTTTAGGACAAGGCTGATGATAAATGCTCAGCATGAGCAGAAGAAAAACTGTCTCAAAGCAACCTGTGCTTTGAGATAACTTGTGTGAATCGAGGTAGCTTTTTGGTGATGCTGATGTTTATCACAGCATCAGTAGCTGAGGCTACTTCAGAAAGTATTTTTTAGATAAAAGGACCAAATTAGCTACGCTGAGGAACCTAAGTGAATGGCCTGGTGTAGGCCTCGCAGGAGGGAGGCGTCCAAGGCAGAGTTTCGCTAAGCCTCTGGGTTGGTTTCCCAATATATTTTAGCCGCTTACCAGTTGATGCTCATTAATAGGGTACGTTCTGGTAACGCTTACTTAACGCTAGTGCCACCTGCTGTATTTGAATAGCAGGGCCTGAAACCCCCACGACGACTGCCAAAGGAACTGGTTGCAAAGGGGAGGGAAGGTGGCGTTAAGCACCCAGAGCCTGTGCTGACTTGGAGAGTGCTGTTAAAAAGATGAGGGCACAGTCTGCCCCTGCCAAAACAGCTGCCCTTACCTTGTAGTTGACTTTTGAGGCCATCCTGTATTTTCTCATAAAGTAGTGAAAACCAGCAACTGCACTTCCCACTCAAACCACTGCTGAGGTAAAGGCAGAGCTGTGGTCTGTTTCCACATAGATTTGAGATGGAAGACTTGGCTTTCTACAGAGATTTGAGGTGCATTTTTCTTTCTTCATATGCATATAAATACACACACACACAGAGGCCTGCCATAGGGCTGCATCGTGTGCTTGCAGGCCCTTTATTTGTCCTCATATCAATCAGATTTGGCAACAGGGAGAGGAGTGTCTGAAAAGCTGCTGCTTTATGCCTCCGCAAAGCAGAAATGGCAATAGCTGATGTTAATTAATGGCTTGGTCAAGCAGACAGAGTGTTGCTGTCCTGTACCCAGTTGCCTGTGAATTAAGAAGATACCCCTGCTGAAATACCAGGTGCCCAGGAGCAATTTTATATGGGAAAATGACTTATTCTGTAGTTGCACTTATTGTCCCAGAAATGGAGAACAACATATTAATCTCATAGCAGTCTGTCTTCACCAACCCATTGCAATGTCTCAGCAGCTAGTTATGTGTAAATCATCTGAAACACATAAATATTTCATGATACTCCCTTATATGCTTCTTTTATGTTCATTTTTGTTAAAAAACAGAACAATCTCATGCCAAAGTTACTGGTACTGGGTGAGGGCTGCCTGCTCATACTTTTCAGTAGTGTTAAATAAAGTATAAATACTAAATTCTTTGGTGCCACTTTTACCATCTACCTCTTACCTACTTAGCTAATAATTCAACCAATTCATCTATTTTTACTTTGGATTTGTTTATTATTCATATGATCATAGTATCACAATAGAGACTTCTATATTTTTCTTTCCCTCTTTGTGGTACTGTAGTGAGTACCCCGTGCCCTGTTGTGAGTTACCAGAGCAGGTGATTTACACTGACTCACTGGAGGAAGCCTGGCTGGAGAAGCAGCTGGTGCCTTCTTCCTTGGCAGGAGGGTCTCTTTGCGGCATTGTTCGCTGTCTTTCCAAGACAGATGTTTATTAAGGGGACTATATATGTTGTTTGTAGAAAGCTTACTATATTATATGTTAATGAGATTATAGTTTTCTAGTTCTTGTTTCTATGGTGTCAATCTAGAATGTGAAAATTGTGTTTCTTTCAGCCTGCTAGAACAAGAATTGTAAAGGACCAGTGGAATGGAAAAATTATTTTTATGACACGTGAGCCAGAACAGGATCTCTGTCCCTCCTCTTCTCTTTAATTACACATGTTCTGCTGGATTAGCAAGAGCTAGTAATTCCAACAGAATTTTAGTAACTAAAGCGAGTTACTTGTATGACCTATGCATGTGCCCACACACACTGTGCACAAGCCCAGTGAATCTTTTTTTAATCAGAGACATCTTTCTTACACTTTGTTTATTTGAATGAGAGTTGGCATTTGTTTTCAGTCATTGTCTTGTGCATGTACAAGCTATAAAAATAATATAGGAGTAAAAGGTCCTCAATAATATGCATATCCCTGCAGAATGTGCTCCAAGTTAGCATTACTTTACAAAGAGAAGCTTGAGCTTCGAACTTGTATTTATGGCATTAACACATAGGAAGTTTATTGTGTATTCTTAACATACTCTAGTTGCCAAACAAATGATTTGCTGGAAGCAATCCAAAACATAAACAGAATTTTAGTTCTTCTTTTGAGTTTGTAACCCCAATTAGCCTTTACAGCTCCTTTGAAAAATGTGCAAGTGAACACATAATTATAAAGCAGTCTCAAATTAACTTCAGTTGAATAGCTAATCTGTCCTTTAAAAAAAGAAACATTCAGTTATTAGAAAACTTGAACAGGTTAAGTGGTTCTTTTGATGACATGTCATGTGAGTCTTGAAGCTTTTCAGACGTTGAAGAGGTGCTTGGTTGATTCTCACATTTATCTCCGCTACCTGATGCTGAGCTGTAAAGAATATTGTGCCAATATTGTCACTGTTTCCTCCTACGGGTCATGTGCATCTAGGAACAAAGCTACAAAAAAGAAGCACTAATATTACGTGAGCTTCCAATATATTTTCTGAAGAATTTGCTCACTTTGGTTTGCAGAAATGGTGAAGATATTATAGCTGTAAAACAGAAAGGCTTCTCAGATTGGAGAATTTTCTCTGAATTGGAGAGGGAGAAGTGCTAGTCTTTCTCTCCAGTGCTTGTTTTGTAGCCTACCTTCTTACAAGATTTCTGTCCTGGGAGAAAAGCATTTGTCACATTTTTACACCTTGTGAGATAGGGTTTCACTGCTTTGTTCATGTGAACATTGGCACATAGAAGCTGCTGAACCCTTTGCAGAAGGCGAAGTACCTTGGGGAAAATGTAGCCACATGTCTCATTTGTGGGACTGCAGACTTAATGTCTGAGAGCTGAGCGGATGAGATGCTCCTTCATTTGCTCATGAGTGCCAGAGCCTCTCAGGTAGAAAGCCAACAGGGTGACTGCATCACTGGGAAGCAATGTGACATAAGCATAACCCCCTTTTTTTGAAAAGTAGTTATTTAAAACTTATTTAGTGTGGTCTCCTTTTTCCCAGTTGTGAGTGATTTGTATGTACTTTCATATTTCCATTATAAAATTGCTGGAGGGATATTTCTAGCAATAATTTATGTGCCTGTTACACATTGGTATTTTTGGTACTTCTGCTTCTAAAATAGATGGAGAAGTGTAAGCTAAGTCTTAATAAATCTGTGTTGTGAATGAAGTAGGATTTTAAATAAGAGATTGGTGTGGGGACAGGGAGGGAAGAGCTGCTCTAGCCTTGTTTTTCACAGTGGTAATCATTAATCAAACTTGGCTGTGTCAGAGTAGTCTCCTGAGCACTAGAAAAAAACAATTCAAGCAGTATGTGGACTAGTGATTATAAAATGAGTGATAAAAATGGGTGGGTGAAGCACCAAGTTTATAAATCACCTTTCTGTCCATCCGAAGAAAGGAGTGGAAACCCTTCCTCCAAATGCCCCCTCTGCCTCGCCCTGCTGGCCAGAGCTGTGCGGCCCTTGGGCTCAGAAAGGCCCTGCTGGGCAGCACAAAATTGCCCTTGCCTACAAAATAGCTGCTCACAGGCTTGAAATATGCCCTTGGTTTGAGAAACACCATACTGCTGGAGGAGTGTCCCTGTGGAGATCTGCTCATAGGGCACCTGCCCTGGCCCCTGCCTGTCTGACGTGCTGCTAGGGAGCCTGTGGCCTGCCCCTTGCCTGGTACATGTCTCTATTCAAATAAAGTATTAAAGCTAAACTAGTGCCTGTTGTATCTGAAACATGCCTTTTTAGTTCTGTTCTGCTGCAATTGTGACCTCTAGTGGAAAAAGTCGGTCTGTTATGATTAAGCAAAATTAATTAATTTGGGCAGTGTTGCAATATTCATTAAATCTCATGTAGTCACACTTTTAAGACTCACTCACGGATAAATCCCTTTGAGGCACCATACAACCCACAGGAAAAAAAATCTGCCTAAGAAGCCCCTGAAGAATTTTTGCGAGTTTTTGTAAAAACTGATTTTTCCACAGCATTTCTGTTTTGTTTTAAATAGATACTCTGACTTTTAGTAATAGGAGGAGACTGCTGCTGATGTTCCCAACCTGTAACCTTATTCACAGTGTCCGGCTGGCTCTTCCCACAGCTTTCTCTGTAACACTGGGGGAAGATTCTCATATACAAAGTTCTCATATACAAAGTCCTCTTACTATCCCACACTGATATGTATTATTGTGATATGTATTATTGTGTGTATCACTGGGTGCAAATCTGTTGGGATACTTAGATGATCATCTCTCAAAGATTTCTTAAGAAGAGACTTACCTTGCCATTAAAGAGGCAAGAAGATTTGTTCTAGGCAAGTCTAGCAATACAGCAATAGTCTGTTCAGCAGTACGGACTGCTAGGCAAGTCTAGCCGTACAGCAATTTGAACGTATAAGGCACCAGGTGAGAATTGTAGATAGGGTTTTCATATTTGGGCAATCACAGTGCTACTTAGGAACGTAAGTATCAAGATGTCTAGGCAAAGTTGGCTAGAGAAAGAAAAGTCTTTTCCATCATTATCAGCATGGGCTGTGCTGCTTTTGTGAGCATTTTGTGAGTGTTTGCAGGTAGACTGTTGTGCAGGAACCTCATTGTTTTTCCCCTTTCCCTGGAGGAAATCTCAAGGTCTTGCTCACCAAAATAAAAAGGTGTTAACGATAAGCAGAGGTGTGTATGTGTAAGGTTTTTATATAAAATACAGGGGGAAATGTAAGTTTTTTCACCACTGTATTGCTGGTCAATGGAGTGTTGTCTACTTTCTTAGGTTTTTAAATAAGTGGACATTGCCATTTCATGATTTACTGAATGGATTTGTGTGCATGTGTTTCTAGCTTTGGCAAATCAGAAAGAGGAATATTCAATACATGTATCGATTTGCTCAACTCTGAAATAATCTTTCTTTTTGATTGGTATAAGAAAAAGAAGATTTTTTTTCTTTGATTTTTTTTTTTTGTAGTTTCAGTGTTTTGCACTGCTCGGGAAAGACCAGGGCAGGTGTCCTGTGCCACACGTAGCACCAGGCTAAGCAAGACACGAGATTCCAGAGAGCCTTTGTCCTCCCCAGCTGGGAGTTTGGGAAGTGCCCTGGGACTTTAGGGGTGAGCTGTGAAGTGCAGCATGGAAAGCGGAGGATCTGCAGCATCTAGTTATGATGCTTGATGGGACGACTAACATAGAAGAGATTTGTAGGCTGGCACTGACGGAAGTCTTTTTCCTTTTATTCTCAGGGTCTGAACATCATCTTTCATGTGGCCTTGGCTCTCTTAAAGGTAAGTCATTGATTAGAAACTTTTTGTAATGGAAAAAATAGTATAGAATATATTCTTAAATGAGTTTATCGTATCAAAGGGAACAGTAATAGTGGAACTTCCAGGGGAAGCAAGGGAAGACACATGCATGGTTGGGTAGGGATGCCTTCAAACCTTATCATAGTTGTGTTTTTGTTAAAATTAACAATATAATAAAGTTCTTGGGGGAAAAAAAGGTGCAGAATAAGGATTTAAATACCTCAGGTAAGCGTTGATAAGAGAATGGTTCTGATTCATTTCTTCTGATTATTTATTTGGTGGCTATTTCCTTTCGTAGCCAAGAAACCTATACTGGGACGTCATTAGATGTAAAATACATTTGCAATATTGGGAGAGAGTTTAGAAACATTTGGTAATGAGGGTGACTTCTATCTTGGGCTTAGATACAGGGGAGTTTACCTAAACCAGGGCTCAACCCTTGGCCTTTGTGGGTGCCAGTGGCAGAGCTTGAAACTCATTTGCATTGTCCTTCTCAAGCTGGCAGTACATCAAATCTGGTCTGCATAGAGGCACTTGGTGTCAAATGTGAAACTGCCATCATGTTTCAGGGATATTTCCATAAAATGACCTAGGCAAAAGCTCAAAGGCAAAAGCCTGTTTTGTACTTTGCTCGCAACTATGGGGACTTGTTCATCTTCATTGTGGCTAATGGGAAACCTGGCATGTTATGGCATGATGGGGAGTGCTACCATGGTAGTAAGAACTGGCTCTGGAAGCAGGTGAAGGGGCTGACTTACAGCTCTTAAAACTGACTAAAAGGAGGAAAAAAGTGAGGAATACTTGCCTGGTGCTGAAAGGGGCAGGCAAGGATTTTAGGAGAGGGGGCTGCAACAGCCTTGCCCTGAGTTCAGTTACCCAGGACAGCGTTTGGACCCTGGGGATGCACCCAGGGATCTGCATTGCTTAAGATTCCTGCTGTTCCAATTGGCAACAGGGGATCTGAGGTCAGCAACAGTGACCTCAGTTCTCCAAAAAATGTGACAAGGGTCAGAAAGGGGTCTATGTTTCTTAACTCAGAGATACTGTATTGCAAGTAAGGACATGTTTTTGTGTTGAATCATTAGCCCAAGCTTCTTTTAATAGTAAGTGCTCTGTGTATTTTTTTCCCTCTCCATTTTATTTATATATCTAGAAATTTCGTACTCCCCTGCCTGTTCCAGAAGAGAAAAGGTCAACAAAACATTTGGTCACTATTTTATAAGTTAAGAGCTTTAAAAATCATTTTCAGTTCAGCTAATAGCATTTCTTCTTAGGCGTAAGCAGTATGAGGCATCTGTCTGATTTCGCAGTAATAGACTTTAAATGGTAAGAGAGGTGTTATCTTCAGAAAATATTTCTGCATTATAGGCCAAAGCAAATGCAAAGGAAATATAGCTAAATCAGATGAGACCGTGGATGTGAACCCCCTCTGAGCAATGCTCTATAGCTTGGGGATTTGTGTTCAGAAGAACTGCTGGTCTAGCAGGGATCGAGGAAAGCCATGGAATAAATAATTCCTTTGCTAAATAGCTACGGAATTGAGACTTTGTTTATTGAATTCCCTCTTAACCCTATGGAGTTTCTCTCGGTTAGAACCGGCTGCTGTTCTTCCAGCTGAACAGCACTTGGTTTTGAAGTGCTGGTACTACCCTGGTGACCAGCTGCATCCTTCAGAAAATACAGACCTTGTACAAAGATCAGGGAGATCCTTTCTGTTTCTGTCTCCAGCGTTTGGGATATGTTTAACAAGTTACAGCTTGCTGATTAACATACTTTGTCCATGGAGACTTTTGGAGACTAGCTTGATTTCTTCCTGTGGATTTCATTTTAAGGAAAAATACAGTCTTTTTTCCCCAGATACTGTGCTTTTAGACATGACACAGTGTGCATAACTGTTGTTTTGTCCAGCTGGTGGCACTGTGTGACAGTCTGACCTGAATCATGTAGGTATGTCAGGTGGAAGCAGTGCCCGAATCAGCCCTCAGCAGGCGGCCTGGCAGGCGAAGGGTCCCCACCTTCCACCCCCTTCCAGTGCGGCGCAACGCTGCAGCGTGAGGTGGGCCCTTGTGTGGGAAGGCAGCTGCTCCTAGAAGGCTCAGCTTTAGAAGGGACCTGCTGCCACTTGTAAAGAGTTCCCATTAGGACTGTTGCTTTGGAGTGCTGGGAAAGGTACATTTTAGAGTGACAAAAATAAGGCTCTAGATTAAGTTACTGCAAAGGAAGGGGAGAATTAATAGAAATGTAACAAATTCCGATGAGCTTTTAAAATCGCTCCAGACCAAGCTTTCTTTGTGGAGATAATCTACTCACAGATAATGTTTCATAATAATCCTTGATATCCAGGTTGTTGAAACAGCGTTTTCATCAGGGTAACCATTGAAAACATGTTGCTCAATTCTGGAGGAAAGACAGTGTTTTGATAAGTAAAGTATGTGCTGTTCAAATTGAAATAGGTAGAAATTTGTGGGAAATAGTGAGTGCAGTATGTTGTTACTGTTTCTGCTTCCCAGCTTCTGCATGTCATCGTTATCTTAGAGGTTCATTCAGCAAACGTGCTTGCTCTTCCTTGAGCTTAGGCTAATGCAGCAGCATTTCTACTAGCATCTGTGCAAGTCCTGCTCACCCCATGATATCAAGTGATAACTGTGTATTAAGCAAACAAGACAGTTATTTATCTTAGTTCTCTGTTGACACCTCTCAGTCTCAAGGCTGTTTGTGTCAGTGCGTGTTCAGCAGACTGGAGAGAACAGCAGTGGCACTGGCAAGCATGGCAGATGGGGCTGGTAATTTAAGTAGCTGATACAGAAGCTTCTTGGCTTAGAAAAAGGCATTATTTGAAATTATATGAAATGTTATATCATTTGCTTCATGGACTAGAAAAGGGTCTTCTGGCTAAAGGAATGCTTCTCCTTTGCTATGCAGGCTGCTATATGGCATGACACCTGTTCTGTAGGCTAATAGCAACAGCACTAGTATTGCTGTGGGGAGGCTTTTCCTTTTATTGCATTCTAAATGTATGAATGATCATTTTCTGCTTCCTTGCCCTTACCTCAGCATTGTCTTTTTGCTAATATAATCCCCTTCCAGGCACACTCGCAGTGGTGGTTGTCATCTTGAAGCATTTAGAGGTACCAGTGATTCTTTAATGAATAAAACAATGTTCTTGGGTTCTTGATCATCTTAGTTTTCTTCTGTATCTCCTCAAATCTGAAAGGTGTAATGACAGGGTCTTTGAGAAGTCCCCAAATGTGTATTGATAGTGTATTTTTTTTTCTTGAAAATCTACTTTATCTGTTAACAAAGAGCACTGTGTGTGTGTCTCACATTTGTATGGAGTGATAGTCATGGCCAACCAGAGGTTCTCTAAGTACTGTTTCACCACTTCAGATATAGACATTTGCCAAGGATAGAAGTTTTTAAATAAAATTGTCTTCCGTATACATTTACATTTCTCTTCTCAATGAATGCATTGCAAATTGCATATTTATTTTTTTCCACAAGATGCTCTCATCTTTGGGTAGATATTGGACCTGATCGCTCTCAGATTCTGTTTACCTTGTATCTCCTAAATTGCTGCTTGCACTCGCCTGATACTTTAAAATCGGGTGTGAAACTTTGTTCTGTGATGAAGGCGTAGCTCAAAAATGTCTGCTTATAAGAAGCAGGCAAGGCAGATAGCCAGAGCAGTGATGCCTAAGTGCATGTTTCGGATACTCTTGTTTGTGAGTAAGTTTTGCCTGTTTCTTCAGGGAGTTGTGTGGCTTGTAGTGCAAACCAAAATTACATCCCTTAAGATCATGTCTCCTTTTACCACCCAACATGTACTGTCTGCTGAAATTATCACTGGGCACTTTCTTGCCTGGGGCACTAGTGTTTAAAAAGTAGTGTTTGAAGAAAACAAAGTAAAAATCCACCTATCCTAAGCCTGTCTGTGCCGTACAACTTGCCAAGAAAGAAGCCAAAGGGTGCAATATATTGATATTTTGTATAATCTCACCAGCCAAACTTCTGAGGATGCCGATGAAGACAAATGCTTATTTTAAGTAGAACTTTCACATTTCCAGCATAGATGTTTTGAGAAAAAAAAAAAGAGAGACAATTGTCTTTCAGGCAGGGCTAAAATTATGATGATTATTGTAACTATTTGAGAGCTAGTAGAAAATGATTCAGATTCAAATGTATTCAGAGTGGAGGTAACTGGGCTTAGGCCTTGTGTTCAAGAGGAGATAATTTATTTCATTCTAGTTCTGCATATGCTCTTACTTTGCATGCGCAATGCCCTGCGGATCCTGAAATGTTGAAATTAGCACTGCTTTAAGCAGAAAGCTGAATAAAATGTCATACGGAATTCCTTGACAACCTTTTTTTTATTATTATTTTATTTTAAGATAATCTAGTTCAGACCACTTTCTAAGTGTACTAAGATAAATCTCCAAGAGGCTTCTCATAAAATCAAACTGAAATATCAGCATTAAAAGATATATAAAAATACTTTGCCCTTTATATTCGTACTAATTTTGTTTTAGCCTCTCTACATTCAGTGACTTTTTAGCACATGGAAACTTTAACAGCTGCAGTGATTTTCTCAGCCTAATTGTGGATAGCTTGCTTTGAAACCTGCTAGTTTCTTGTGAGGCTCCTTGTTCTTGTGTTGAAAGGGATTTTGAACAGTTGATATCCTTTTACTTTCTCCAGATTGTTTTCAATTTTATAAATCCACCTTATCATTCATGCACTGTTGCTTTCTAGATTTAATACTCTTAGTCTTTTAATTTTTGTCCTCATTTGGAAGCCTCTGCAGAATCTTGTCATCTCCCTCTGTACCTCTTCTGTCGCTTATTTCTGGTTTGGGATGACCAGTGTCAGGCATAATATTCAAGGTAAAATTTGTACTGTAGAAAAGGGCCGTTTCTGTTTAGTTTTGTAGTTCCTTCCTATTAATTCCTAATGTTTGATTTATTTTGTTGACCTCTGCTGAGCACTGAGCTGACATTTTCATAGCACTGTCCATGATAACTGCCAAGATACATTCCTGTGTAGTAATTGTCAGCTCAGAGTCTATCCTGTATATGGAAAGCAGATTTTTTCCCACATATGCATAAATTTATATTTATCTACATTGGCTTTTGTTTACCATACAATCCCATCAGTCATTCCCAATCATTCAGTTTCTTGCAGTCTTTCTGCAGTTCTCTACTGTTCCCTCTGAGCAATATAGCAGCATGTGCAGACATTTCCACCTCACCATTCACCTGCCTTTCCAAGCCACTTAAGAGGATATTTGCCAGCATGGACCCCAGCATAGCTCCTTGGTGCAGTCCACTTGGAAAATTAATTGTACTGTTGTGTTCTATCTAGTAATGTTAAAGATGTAAACCTAACTAAATTTGGATTACACAGTTGTGATTAGACCTGAAGAATAGATAGGTCTAAGTAATTTCTGATAAGGTAAAAGGTGATACTTTTGTGTGAGCATGATATAATTTGTATGGATTTTCCCCACAAGGTTAGTGATGCTTTTGCAGAAAAGATTGGAGCAGAGGGAAGGCAGGGAAGGTTTATGCTGCCTGTGCAAGGAGAAGGGTAGGCAAAGGAAGACAGAAAAAGAAATCTGTGGTGCTTACATAGGGTCATAATTTGAATATTACTCAAGATAGGCAAGGAGCTGGATTTTACAGCAAATTGTCATGATGTTTTAAATACACAAATGTGAACACTACTGCCTGAGAACTAATCCTGCGTGAACACCTGAAACGTAACACAGTTTTTTTCAGGCATTTTGCATTCCTGGCAAAATATTCAAGATTGAAGTTGCGGTGATTATGGTGGCACATAATTACTCCCCATAGAAAAATGTCCAAGAAGCACAAAGCTCCTACTTCAACTGTCACAAAATACTAATTACCTTGGATAGAAATCTATAATTTTCCTTGGAATCCCCTGAACCCTCCCCAGATTTTTTCTCAGTGTCATCTCATATGTCATCTCTCCTGACATATTTTAAAATACAAAGATTTGTAAATGACTCAGCATAAAGGTCCTTGGTATCTTGCTGACCGAGTTTAGAAAACAGAGACATTTTCAAGTCAGACTCTCTATGGATTGAGCTGCATAGGGAATGGTTTGCTGGTAGCCACCTCTTTGAGCCCAGTAAGCCTTAGCTGCATCTGTCCTTGGTGCTCCTCACTGTGGCAGTGAAACGTGAGTGAGGCAGCAGTTTTGTGGATAGGAACACCGAAGGCTAGAAACAAAGAATTTAATTGTACTTAAGTTGTCTACAACATAGAAAGCAGACCCTAATGCTCTGAGTTTTAAATGTTTACTCATTCTACTGAGTGTGCAAGTTAGGTTATTGTCTTTTAGACCATTTTGAGATTTGAGCTGACTTGAGTCAGACCTTTTTGAAGAATACAGGACAATAATGATTGTAAGGACTTGGGTAAGAATAGCAAAGTCTACATGAAAGAGAAATCATAATTTTTGGTCATATATGAATAAAAATAAGATAAAATACTCCT
>JAUBNY010001054.1:1035382-1047659 GCA_032275445.1 Crypturellus soui
ATTTTTGTGAAATAACAGGTGAGACATGACCATTGTGCAGGATCTCTTAGTTGCTCCTGCAAACCCCAGCACACTGGATTGTGGTTCATGGTGAAGTTCTTATCCATCCTTCAAATAGTTCAGGTTTTGGAGGACTTCTTTTTAAACAAGCAACCTTGCAGTAAAAGTTGTCATGACAGTATTAGACTACCTCTCTTGGGAAGCTAGTCCTGTAGTTAATTTTCCCCTTTCCTAAAAATGTGTGTCTTGTTTCTAGCCTGAATTTTTTCAGTTTTAGCTTCTTACTATTGCATCTTACTGAATTTTCTAGAATTAAAGACTTTATTAAATAGTTCATTTCATTTTTTGTAAGCCCAGGCCTTATTCCAAAGTGAAAGAAGCCCTGCATTTCTGTAAATAAAAGTTAGCTGTTAGCGTATTAAAGTTTGATTTATACAAGAAAAAAAAAGGTCTTTTTAAATGGGCAGAATTCTCGTACCTGTCTTCTGTTGTTGTTCTTTTACCTGTCAGCTGTGATTGTGTGAAATCACCAGTGACTGTTCATCTCCATGCTTTCAGTCAGTGCTATGACTTTCTTGCTTCACAAAATGCATAATATGAGGTTATTATTCCATTCTCTTCAAAATATTTTTGTTTGCATTTTGACAAGAACTTGTAATGATTTTAGAATACAGTGCTTACTGACATCTGTGTGCTGGATGTGAGCACTATAAAAAAAAAAAAAAACAAGAAAAAAAAAAAGATGACTCTTCCTGCAGTGCAGTTCTAATGTAGCTTATCTGGAACCATGTGCAAGAGCATCCATGACATTGGGAAGTCCCACGAGTACTGCATTGTTCCCATCCTCATCTTCACTGTACCTTAATCCAAAAGGAGAAATGGTGGCTGTGGTAAATGTTCCTAAACTCAGCCTAGCAGAAATGCTCTCCCCTCCACTTCTTTACAGTGCTGCTTTAGAGACCTGCGCTTATGGAAGAATTTTCTTCTGGAAAATACTTTTTCACAGACTGAGATACTTGCACAAACTTTCAGAAGACCAGTTGTATTAAATAGCTTGTACATAGTGCATAAAATTAGGGGGCTTTAGTTGTCTGAAATCCCACGTCACAGTGTGGATTGTCAGGGCTCCTTGACCTTGTTGGTTATCTCTGGTCTGGGCCTTCTGCTGTTTCTGCTTGAATCATTTTTCTCACCTGCTTCCTGGGTCCCTGCAAGCTGAGGTGACCTGTGAGGATGGGGCTCTTTCTGCTAATAATTGACATTTAAAGTTCTTTTCGCATCCAGTAACACTTATTCATATTTTAAAAACATCCAGTATGAATGGTGTATCAGACCACTTGTATGTTTATTATTTCAGCTTAATGACCCAGTTCATCCGTTTTTCACTTTACATCATTATTTTTTTATTTGTATGTGGTTTTCTGTGATAGCAAACAAGGATTTTTTATTGTTAAATCTGATTTGCTGAAGTGTTTGCAATTAATGTGATCTGTAGAGATCTTCGTAATATTTCAGATTATTGTTCTTCTGCATGGTAGGTATCTATGGAATGTCACTGATTTGGAAATGCTATTGTAGTTTCCCAGCCACCACGTATTGTTCTGGTGTAGAGCCCATGCTGTAGTTAGGTAGTCTGAAAGCAAAGCAGCATTGAAAAAAAAAAAAAGCACAGAGTGATGAAATGAAGCAAAATCTACCATGTTATCCTTAAGCAGATGGCAGGCGCATCCTGGCCTATTCCCCACGCAGGAGAGACGCGAGGTCAGATGTGACATCATAGCCTTTCCCTTACAAAGGTGCAGCTGGTTTCTCAAATCAGTTTGGAGGCCTGTGCTGAAATGGTGCCCTTTCTGCTGAGGCTCTGGATTTAGAGACGCCTCCCGAGAGCGCGGTGCTGGGAAGGATCATTATTTAAATTATTTAATGTGACCCTGCACCCACAGTGCAAACAAGGGCTCTGTCCTTCTGGCTTTTTGGCAGCAAAGCTGCTGCTTTTGCCTCAGTGGTAGCCCCTGGCCATGCCCTTGTGCCCAGGCACCAAGGCCTGGGGGGTGGGAGGGCGAGGGGTGCCTGTCCTCCCTGTGCGCCCCGGGCGCCATCGCCTTTCATTGAACAGAAACTGTTGGAGCGCTAGGCAGGCCCGTTCCTGCCCTCACATCAAACGCTAGCGGCTGCAGTTCATCTCCATCTGCACGCTCGGGATGCAAGAGCAAGGGCTGTCACCGCCGAATTGATGGCAGGTAGACGGGGAGGGGGAGCGCGTCCGTCCAGCCGCTCACTATTGGCTTCTCATTACGGCATTCTCCCCCGAGAGGGCCCTGCCCGCTCATCCCCTCCCTGCCCCCTCCCGCCAGCCCCTCATTGCCGATGCGCGGCGCGAGGCAGCGCGGCCGCCACGCTCGTCACGGAGCCCGGCTTGCAATGAGCTCATCCTTTTCTGTGTGCGGCTCCCCAGCTGCCTCGCTGCTGCTTGCTGGCACACGCGCCGCAGGCACGCCAGCCCCGGGCGCTCGCCATCGCGCTTCTCCCTGCACGGCTCGCCTGCGCTCCGGTTCTGCCATTTTCTTGCTTTTTAGATACGTTTGAGATTCATGTTTTCTTCGGTTTGCTCTTTCAATCTACTTTGGACTCTGGTGGAGCCAGCACCGCGGATCATATTTTTCCTTGATTCTTAGCAAAGATGCTCTTCTCTTTCTGAGACGGTCCTTAGTTGCTGCAGCCACCACCCGAGCCTGCTCTGGGGACCCACAGCTGGCTCTGCTCTCGGTGCCCCTTTTGAAATCGTGGTGAAAAGCCTCTTCTCCTCACTCTGGATACTTATTACTTACTGCTCATGGAAGAAGGGGTGCCTTGCAAAACCCCCGCTGCCAAGCTTGCACCACCTGTCAAAAAGTCCCAGGACATGCATGACGAGAGGAGCAAGCTGGTGAACGAGTATGCATGCCGGGTGCTGGAACTTCTGGGCATGGGCCATCGCCTGTTCGTGCCTCGGCTGCTCGCGGTGAGATCACCTTTTCTTGAGATTAATTCATCTGCCATTGCCCCTCCCAAACCCACTTCTCCCCACCAGCTCCTTTGCATTGAGTAGAGATGGCTCTTGGTTTTCCCTCGCCTTCACCCAACCCTTTTCCTAAGCACTGCTGCTCCCTCACTGCTGGGAGGGCTGGGTGCTGCGGGAGTCAGTGTCCCTCCAGTGAGCTTGGAGGCTCTCAGTGAGGGCTGCAATATAAAAAAATGTTTTTCTGAGGCTGGGAGGGTTTTTGTTCTCAGCTTGGTAGCGGCTGCGAGTCAGCAGCGTGCCCTGGCTGCTGCTGGAAAGTGCTCACGACTCCAGTTCTGTAGCTGCAGCATCACAGGTTTTAAACATCCATAAAAATTCAGGCTCTGCTGATGTATTTCAAGTTTTTAGCAGTTTTGTGTCTGCCTTTGGAAAACCAGATGATACTATGTAAAAGAAGGTTAAATTATGAGTATAAAAACTATCTGAGAAAAAGATTGCTGAAGGCGTTCTTAGCCCTTGTAGCATGAGGTGTGTGTATGTGAAATGGCCTGGACTGGGGCAGCACACTGTGGCACGGAGAAGCCCAACCTGCTCCTGTCTCTTGTGTTGCTGGGCAGAGCAGACCCGAACCCACAAACCACGGTGCCCAGGCTGAGGTGACTGTGTGACTGACCTGGCGCTAGCCCCAGGCACACGTGGCCTGCAGGGTGCCAGGGAGAGAGCCCATCCCTGATGCCCTGCTGTTCCCTAACAGGATGGTGCCTTTCCCCAGGTGCCCAGGGCAGACCTGGGGGGCAGCTACACCAGCAGGTCGGGGCTCTGAGAGGGGAGAAAATAGGCCCAGCCCAGCCCACCTGCTGGCAAAGTGAAGGTGGGTTTGGATACTTGCAGGTGTTCGTGAAAGTGGGTGCAGTGCCTATGACAGGGTCTGGCAACATATGGCTGAACATGCCATTAGTACAAGCGTTATCCAGGCTTCCCTCGGAGCGCCCGATGGCTCCTGCAGCCCAGGCCGTGGCCAGCGTGAGGACTGCCACATCATGCTCGGAGGAGCCCTCACGGCCTCGGGGGCTGTAAGACAAATCCACTGAGGGCCTTTTCACGCGGCATCATGGGGCTTTGTAGCCAGCTCTCACCGTGGAGGATAGCAGGAAATTTAGTGTACCTCATCCCAGAGTCATCCTTGCTTTATTGAGTGGCAGAATTGTATTTAATAATAATAAAAAAAAGGCACAAAGGAAAAGAGCTAATGCTTAGGTTGATACTGAAGAGGCTTTATTTGTGGAATTGATGTGGTTTCCCATCGGGTTTTATTACCTACAAATATCCCTTTCAACACATATCCCTTTCACAGATAAGGAGTGACATGTTCCTAACGATTTTTTAAAACACGAGAAATCTCTGAGGACCAGGAATTTGTACATTAATTAGAACTAAAGGTACTACAGAAACAAACTGGTCTTTCTGTTTTGTAAAATGCAAGCCTGGACTCTTTAGTAAACACATGAGCTTATTCCCCTGCTATGCTATTGTGACTAAATGCCTGGGGTTGGCAGAATACCCGCCACCAGCATGTTGTGTGAAAAAAACAATCTCCAACCTCAGTGGCAGCTTTGGGAGAGTGGAAATGGCCTGCTCGTTGCCTCCAGCTGAGTATGACAGTGGGCAAGCGAGATGGCAGTAATTTGGCATGGGTTTGCCCTGCTGAAATGGCGGTGGTTGCAGCAGGTAGTCGATTTTGTGACTGTTTTTAGTATTTGGCAGGGCAGAATGAGCAGACCTTGGCTAAGGCCGCCCCTGCAGGTAGCCGCCGTTGGGAACGGTGTGTGCATTCGTGGATGCCAAGTCATTGCCAAGTGGATGCCTTGTGCATTCGTGGATGCCAAGTCATTGCACGTGCACCTGAGGCTACGTCTTTCACCAACTTCGGCCTACCAAGCGATGCTCTGTTTTTTTTATGACTTTTTTTACAACAGGCAGCGTTTTAGGGTGAGCAGTTGTTGTCCGGATTATTTTTGCCAGGGTAGCCTTTGCATCAGGGAAAAGAGCATGAGCTTGGCCAGTAAAGGGATAGGTCTATGTGTGTATATATAAAAATATATATATATATGTCTTGCTGTATACATGTGGATGTTTGTCAGAAGCGTGCGTCAGTGTACCTGTAGCTGTGTTGCTTTAGCAGACAAACTTTGCAGCCCTTGCTTGCAAGGATATCCTTCCTCGCGCTCCCTGGATGCACTGCGGTCGTCTTCACCCTCCTGCAGTGATTTACCGGGTGTCAGATCTGTGCCTCATCTTTAAGGGCAGCAGCATGAAAAATGGTGCAACACGCAGCACTGCGCGCTGTTGCTACCAATGCAAAGGGAGGTACTAGCATAGAGAAAATAGCTCACACATCTTGGTTTTTTTATACTGCAAATCTTCCTGTGCTCTCTAATAGAACATAAACTCACCTCTGTTTATGTTGCAGGGTAAATGTGCTCTGAAAAATTGGTGTAAGGATGCTTGTGAGCATTTTGAATTTACCAATTGCAATTTAAATACTAACGTAGAGTTCAGCTAGATCCTTCTCTGCTATTCATTTTGTCTTGTTCCTGACACCTGTTTGTTAAAGTGTAAAACATTGGATTTTGATTTAGTAACAATTTGTGATGAAATTCTAGAGAATTTCTCCAATATATATTATTCTCCAGTATATAAAGGGAATCCTATAGAAATTTCTGTAGTTTTTCTCTTACAAAGGAGGAAATAAGCAAAGAAAATAGTGTGGTTAATCTTGAATTTCTTCTGATTTATTAGTTCCCAGGTGGGAATAAGAGATTTAACTGATATAGTCAGTAACAAATGAGACTGTAGAATTAATAATTGAAGACAGCAGAATTAAAGGAAAAAGCAAAGTCTTGGTCCTTTGTATTAATCACATTTCCCTAAATATTTTAGAGGAAATTAGTTGTAATACTGTTAACACTATTTACTTTAAAAATTCAAAGTTCACTTAATTTAACTCTCTGGGGAAAAAAAAAAAAAAGGCTGATATTATCTTTTCCTATTTTTCAAACATTTTTCATTTCCCAGAATGTTACCTTTGGGTCTGAAAGTTTCTCTAGTATCTATTCAAAAGTGCTTTTCTTTAGTTTCAGCCAGTTCATATGATACTTTGTATCCAATAGATAATTTTATAAATGTGTCGTACTTAAGGTGCATTTGAAGGAGTTTGTAGGGAACATATTTATCCAAACCTTAGAAGATGAGCTGAGACTTCAGAAGTTAACTTTGTTTTTATTAAAAATATATATTTATCTGGTTATTTGTTGCCTTTCTTATTTTTAATGCTTGGAGCTTTGTTTGCATAATGTATGCAGCAAAGCACAGCATATACAGAATCTGCAACCCAATGAACGTTGCTCTTGGGACATTAATTTGGTTCTTTATGGTTCTGTGTGAATCTCTGTTCTGATCAATGTTTTTAATTAAACTAAAATACACAGTAGAGTAGAAAAAGCCAGATAGTGAGGAGCCCTGCCCCTCGCTTTGTTGAGCTGTACAAGGTGATGGTTTATATTTTTACATAAGCAGAGTCAGTGACAGAAGTTATTATTTTACTCTCACTGTTTTTTCATTGAGTAAAGGATTTTCAGTGTTGGATTCTGGAATTGCTCAGCTGTTACAGTGTTGAATGAATATTTTCCCTTGGATTTGTTAAAAGTATTAGTATATCAGTAATTCAAGCAGGCACCTAAGAGCATTAAATCTAACTGTAAGTGTTTTGCATATAAATGCTGTCATTCTCATGCAAAATCTAAATCTCTTGATGCGTTCTTTAATTTAAGAAATGGAAAACTAAATACAACACTCAAACAAGTATTTCCTGTCAGAATCTTGAGGAAGAATACTTACTTAAATCAGGATTGTAGCTCCTCATAAAATGGTAAAGAAGTGTTTGCTTTGTGCTGGGAGCAGCTGTGCAGAAGTGTTGAAGGGCAAACAGCCTCCCACGCTGCGCGGGGCCCCAGCTGGGCTGCCTCAGCTCTGCAGAAGGAGTGAGAGCAGCAGGGGGGGTTTATGCGGTCTGTGGTGTCCCCCACGAATTAGGGTCAAAGCCAGCTTGGGACCAGGTTTCTGGAGGAGGGTGGGTGGAAGCATGAGGAGGAGGAAGGTGGGCCACAAAGAAGGTACCTGGAAATGCATAGTGACCAAGTCTGTTTGAAATGCATAGTGACCACAGTCATTGGTTTAACTGAACTAGGAGGAGAGAAGTGACTTCCAAGCTAGCTGGTTGTCAATCATTAACTGCTTTTCGATCAGTGTTACCTCAAGGACAGTTACCCAGAAGCCAACTGGTTCCGGCGCAGGATTGATGTGTTGCTGCCTTGTTTTGCTTGGCCACTGTGGTCTACAACCTGCCGATGATCAAAACCTTAGCCTTTTAGTGACATGAAGTTGGTCTAGACCCAGTTGGCAAAAACTGGCCTTTCTGAAACTGTTGTCGAGAATAATACTTGTAAATATGCCATTAAGAAGCAGGTACAGGTGCAAAGGCAAGATTGCACCCACAGCATTCCTAGAATCCCTGGGGAGTGGGGCGCCTCACCTGTGTGTTGTACGATATTGCACTCCGTTCTGGGCTGTTTGGTAATGGCCTCTAACTGGATACGTCTTATTCTCTGTTTCTGACTTAAAGATTGGATTTAACGTTTTGAGATGGTGCCCTAAATGAGCTATTTAAAGCCCTGGTATTGCAGAGTTGTACAGTGTCCTGGTGTAGCCTTCAGTAAATTCAGAGATGGATCTATTTGTGCCTGTCCTGTCAATCGTTTTACTCTATCAGAAGCAGAACAAAATTAATGTTGAAACTGTAACATTTTCTGGCCTGTTACCATTATGGCTTGTTACCACAGTGAGAGATACAACATTGTAAAAGATACAGGAATATATGCGTAAGATTTTTTTCTGGCACAGTGCTCTTTGAGAAACTGTGTCACAGAGTTCTGCACATTGACTTGCAGATGCCTCCTATGAGTCACAGGCATTTCTGCTTCTCATGTCTGCAGCCATGTATATCTATATGCTGTCTTTTTAGGACAGCATTAGAAAAATCACAAACTTACTTTAAAATACAATTTACCTTTTTTTTCCTTGCTTGGTTGTTTTGCATTGTTCTCCTCCCTGAATTGCATCTTGACAGGCTTTGCCAGGTTCCCTCTCTTGTCTGGTAGGTGGAGGAGATTAAAGTATGTTAGCAGGTTACAGTCCACTGGTCGCAGGGCTCTGCCTGGAATTCCTTGAACATGTTCTGACTTCTGGTTTGTTTTATGAGATATATGCTAGTGCGCTATTTCCATAGAAGGTGTTTTTGAGCTAATGTGGTTTGGAACACAATCAGTAAATGACAAATCCAGTAAAAGAGTGTGACTACATGTTCTTGGTGTTCACAGTCATCTCTGTGTTTGATTGCAGACCTCAAAAGAAGACCTTTTACAAGCTGATTTTGAAGGAGCTTTAAAATTCTTCAGGGTGCAGTTGCCCAAGAGGTACAGAGCTGAGGAGAACGCTCGAAGGCTAATGGAGCAAGCTTGCAACATTAAGGTAGGAGCACTCTTCATTTCCTCTCTTTCACCCCTGACTTTATTCAGGGACAGCAAGGTGTCATGTTAAGAATGGCATTGGATGCAGATAGCACAGTAGTGAAGTCACATTTAATCACTTTATGTTTATATGTGTATGGGTGTTTATATGCACACACAGTTTTTTTTATTTAAAGGAAATGTAATACTGAGCTTTTGCCCTCTGTCTATTTTGGCTCAAGCTAGTAATTAAAATGGAAAAGTGATGCATAATCAAAAATTATCAGTGCCCCCAAATGCATCAGCTATTTTATAGTCATAACGTTATAACAATGAACCAGATATTATGTCATCATACAATGGTATGTTAGATTTTTTTTTTATTTTGATTATAGTTGTTTTAGCTATATGTGAGTAGAAAGGTAGTTTCTTTTGTGTATGAAGTTCGCCAAGACAAAATATCTTTTTATGTTACAACCTACCCAAGACCATGCTATCAAAAAGAAGGCTTCTTTGCAGGTCTTGGGCACAAATATTGGTCATTTAATGAATGAGGTCAAGTTACAGGATCCCGACTGTAAGCTTTTGGGACTGGGAATGTTTTGTTAAAAATGATCATGGAAGTACTTAAAGCTGTCATTCCAAAGGTCCGGGATTTTTTTATGGCCTTTTCTTTTGGAATATGTATATAGTAAGTATAGTGTATAGGCTTAATATTTGGTCCTCAGGGACCAAATGTTTATTTCTCTCTCTGTTTTTATGCATATCTCTCTGTATGTATTAAGCAATATTTTAGTATTGCTTAAGTTAGTTTATTAAGCAAGAGCTTTTTCCATATTTGTTAAAACACTGACCTTGTAAAAGAGGAGGCTTTGCAGTATTGCTTTTTATTCCAGACAGAGAAAGGAGGCTCTGTGCAAAAGTGTGTTCTTTTTTTTCTTTTCTTTTAATTGGACTTGAGATTTGAACTCCACTGCTGAAGGATGAGAGTATTGGGGAGTGAAAGACTACGATTGGATTTGATGTGCTTAGGACTATAAGATCAATTCTTGAAAATAGGTAATTTAGAGATGATCAAATACAGTCAAAATATCTTCATGTTATGTGTATTCAGTGTGCATTTTTGTGATATGACGTTAAAATAGAAGTCCTCATGGTATTTTTGAAAGGGAGGTTTATACATTTTCCTGAGCCTGTCTCACTTTCTTCTCCAACGATGTGGTGTGTGCCACACGATGGTATTTTTTATTAACTTTTTAAATTGTCTCTGCTATGTTTTTATATGCAGTGTTTTGTTTGGAAAGCATTTTAAAATCCATTGAGGCGGTGTATTATGGTGCCTTATGTGGTTTCAGCACACGGGGCCAAGCAAAAACAAAAGAAAAAGAGGTAAACTTGGCCATGGATGGGAAGGCAGCTGAAGGGTCACCCAGAGAGGTTGTGCAGTCTCCATTCTTGGAGATGCTCAGATCCCGACTGGACACATTTCTGGGCAGGCTGGTCTAGCTGACCCTGCTTGAGCAGTGGACTTGGGCTAGATGATCTCCATAGGTACCTTCCAACCTCAGCTATTTTATGATTGTATAATTAGATTTTACAGACAGGGGCTAATAATTGCAAGAGCTGACATGTTCAGATAGGAAATCACAGTCTTGATAATTATCTTTAGATGAGGTCCCGGGGAATGCAGAGGTCAGATGAAGCAATCGTCTGTCTTGCTGAAGCGGCAAAACTTGTTATTTTCAGAAAAAAGCAACCCCCTGCATGTGCGTGTCTTTCGCAGTAAGAGGGAGGTGCTGTGCTGCTCCTTGCTTCTGTATTCATACTTGTAGCCTAAGAGGCATAAGAAAAAAGTAACATATCTGCAGTAACACATCAACTGAAAGGTTGAATTTAGGAAGTTATCTGTCTAGACTTGTAGATAGAGCCCAATATCATACAAATTTCTTCTTCCCACCTACAAGATAGAGCAGAAAGTCATTAATTCTCTGAGCAGGAGGTCAAGATGTTAATTTAAGGGTTAACAAAAAGTTAATGAAGGATGAACATTTAGAGTTAACGAATAGAAGGTTTTTACTACTTTTGCTTCCAGTTATTTTTCTAGTCTGTAGTAGTTAAATGACCAAATCTTTCCTTTTACAATGGCCTGTACAAAGGGAAGGGGGTGTTCCTCCTAGTTTAGCAGTTTAGGGTGAAAATCTGTTTGGGGATGAGAATTTTCCAGCTGCTTGGAGCAGGCTATGTATTATGGTAAGTATTATAAGGGATTGCTTTGATTTTCTGCATCCTAGAATGATGGACAGTACTTTTTGTACTTGTGTTTTATTTATTTATTTTCACATTCTTCCTGTGACGAAACCTTACAAAGGCTTTACTATGTCTCTGGAAGCTCTGCTTTAGGAATGAATGAAGAAGAAAAGAGCCTCTTCTAGGTTAATGAAAATTAAACTTAATATACTGCTTTATTGAAACAACTAACATGTTCTTTATACTTAAAAACCTGCCTCAGCTGTTTCTCAATGCAGTATCTCATGTACATGTCCTCAGAAAAGGATATGCTTTTGATTTTAGTTTTAGAAGTTTATCAGCTTTATTTTTTCACCTCAGTTTAGTCAGTTGAGTTGTAGAAAGAGAAAAGTGACATTCTGAGATTTTTCTCTCTACAAATATGCTGATTTGACAGTTTTTAGCTAAATTAAGATAACTACAACATTCATGGTTACACTGCAGATATTTGAAGTCTAATGTAGTGGTGAGGTATGTGGGGAAATCACCAGGAACTGGCTGCAGGTTCTCCCCTTGCCTGCCTGGGACAAGTCACTCTGGGCAGGCTATCCCGCAACCAGATAAAGGAAACACCAAAAAAACATGTTGGGATAACAGGACAGCAGCTGCAATTGCCTTCTTTTACATGAACCTTTTGCACTGAGTCCTTTTCTACTCAATCATTGTCATCAGTGGTAGGAAAAGATTTGATATTGTGAGATTCTTGTAAGAAGAGTCAAATGATGTTGAAAAAAATTGGTGGCCATGGGCATGGCCATGGTGCCCAGTCCTGTCCCTGCTGAGTGTCCAGCAAGGGACTGGGCCTTGCTGCGCACACCCACACCTGTCCCAAGGCCGTGCTGTGCTTCGTGGCAAGAGCTTGGCTAGCTGAGGGAGCGGGAGCCACGCTAAGCCTCTTCTCAATGTTGCTATTTAAATGCTTTAGAATCATAGAATTATTATGGCTGGGAAAGACCTTCAAGATCATCAAGCTCAGCCATAGGGAAGGGATGCCCACCCACAGTCAACCCAGAGAGCTGCACTGGGTCCCAACTCCTGGCCTCCTCCAGCTGGGACGCAACGCGCTGCCCAGATTCCCACCCGAGGGGGATGGTTTCCCTGTGCATCCAGGGGCACGTGCGTGACAGCTCTGCGGGGCAGATACTGATGTCAAACACAGTTTTGGAAGCTAACGCTGTACTGTGGTGGGTGAATTATTTTATCCGCACCTCTGTGGGCATTGTTTAGCAAGAAATTATATATTGACTTGTGTGAGTTGTAGTGGAACAGAATAAAAATAAACTTACTTGTTCTCTCCTTTTCTCTTTTTAGCATATTTTTCCCTCTTTGTCTTAAGTACACATATATATTATGGAATCTAGACATTTGGGGGCTTTTACTGTTGAGAGGGGTGGTGGTAAAACAGCACAAATGCAGCAGAAAAATG
>JAUBNY010001054.1:1054426-1070996 GCA_032275445.1 Crypturellus soui
TTAACCCATGAAATGACTGTAAAGGACATCATTTTAATCAAGATGGCATTATTAGTGGCCAGGCGTGCTCCAGAAAGTATCCAGACCCATGCAAAGCAAAGCCCCTTTGCCTTCTTCGCACCCTTTACAGATGCCCTCTGTACCTGCGTGCCAGGTTAATGCTTTTCCCCTCTCTGCCATGCAGTGCACCTCCCAACTTTACATTCAATTTATTTATTTATTTATTTATTTATTTTTCTGAAAAGCTGCTGATTTCCGACTGCTTCAGCCTGCCAGCCCAGAGCCTGTTGCTAAGCGACATCCCAAGTAACGCACGGGCCTCGGCCCAGCTGCTTCTCTGCAGCAGCCTTTATTCAGTGTGTTTATTTATTTAAACAGATTTTTCCCATACCTCAGAAACAAAGCTGTAAGCCTTTGAGTTGGAGCATCGTGGTTCTACCTGGATGTCTCTTTGGCTTTTCATCTAGTTCACTGCTGGGTTTTAATGTGTTTCTTGTGGGTCAGCTGAGCAGGTCCTGGTGCTCCCTGCTGCAGCAGGGCTGCACCTGGGAGGATGCAACAATGTCTCTGGGAGGGCGACCTGGCCACTGCTGCTGCCCTCGGTGTGAGAGAGCAGCAGGGAGCCTGCTCGGTCCCCACAGCTGGTGGGGTAAAGGGAAGAGCAGAACCTAGATGGCCCTAAGCCATTTTTATGCTTACTTTTCTGGCTGCTTTAACCTCAGCTGTGTCCGCACTCCAAGCTGCCCTGGGCCCAGCGAGAGCGGTGAAGATGTCAAGACGATTCTCAGCCCTCCAGCCGTGCCGGAGCCACCTCGGGCAGAAGCAGTTTTACAGGATCCACTGCATTTTTTTAGAGTGGGGCTGGGCCGGGGCCAGGGAACAGATTTGGCTGTAGTTGTATCAACTGGAGGAGCAGGATACTGGTATCCTACTTGTTGTACAGACTCAGGGCCAGGAAATTTGTGGCATGGCTTTTCCTTGGCTGCCCGTGGACAGGCAAGGGTAGTTAAGGGTAGCCAAACTGTTCGTGCACCACTTTCTCTAATCTTGCTCCACATATTTATTGGAACAGCAGAATTAATTTAAAGCAAATGGTACCAAACTGTTTTTTTATTTCTTTTCCCCTCTTGATTTTTTCCTTTTTTTTTTTTTGGAGGGGGTGAGGGCCTTGCAGGGTATTCATGAGCTGATTTTTATGGACTGTATTTCTCCTTCATCTGCTGCCTTTTGGTCCAACAGCCCCTTTGTCTGTCTGCTGGAGCTTTCCTTGTATGCTTGGTAGAAAATCATCTTCCTGCTTTGATGGTGTTAACGGTGCATCTCTTACCTGACCTCCTCTGAGCTGCACCAAGAGGAGCCCATAAACGCTTGGTTTTGTACATGTAGGGCTGCACACGGGGCCATCAGTGCATTATTATATCAAAGTAAAATGAAGAAAGTAAGGTTTTAAGTACAAATTTATTTTTCCCCTTATTTACTTTGATCCTTCTGAGAACTGAGAGGATTGTTTGGCTTGTTTATTCTTATCCCTGAATTTTTCAGGATGTACTCTTTGTTTTCTGGTCATTTATGATGCAGATCTATCACTTGGATGTCCATATTTCACGTGTACCCACAGGCAGAACCTTAACACATCTGTTGCACTCTCTGCTTGCTTTTGCTTTTATTTATTTTATTTATTTCCTTTTTTCGGTGGTTGAGACGTCACAGGCTGAGCTGTGCCTGCGCTGTTTGTTTGTGGTGGTGTGTGTGTTCGGTGCTGTTATTCATATAGCACTCGGACACAGGCTAGGTGCTCTGGCAAGTGTTTCAGGTATTCTGCCAGCTAAGTTGTGAAGGAAACAAAGGAGCCATAGAACTATCCAACATGCCCAGGAATACCTTGTCCTGCCCTGAGAAATTGGCCCAGGAGCTTTCAGTAGAGCTTAATGTCTTCAATCAAAGAAAGAAAAGGATCTTTTATATGGGATGTGTCAGATGGTTTGGGGAGCTGAAGATAAGTTATTAATTGAACTGCACCCAGAAACAGGCAGGTGGCTGCTGCTGATGGATATGACGTGGGAGAGCACAGATCATATGTGCCTAGCAGAAAAATAAAGGTAGTGAAATTAAAAATACAGTATTGTCCTAAAAGTGACATGAATGTTTTGCAATGTACCAGTAAGAGATGCCCAAAAGCACCGAGATCCCTAGTAAGGACCCTGGTTCATTAGCTCGCATGAAGCTGCTTCTCTAGCTGCTTTTATATGCTATTGGGGGGTATAGGGAGACTCTTAAACATCTGTGGCCCTTCTCTATTTTATAGCTTTCTCACCATAATTTAGGACTGTCCTACTGTTTTTATTTTCCTCGCACAAATGAGGACACCATCAGTCTCAGTGACGCCAGTTGCGCACAACAGTACTGCACAGTGGGGAAGAGGCTGTGTCCCAAGAGCTGTCCCAAGAGGTGTTCAACCACAAATGCAGCGGGAAAGGACATCTGTAACCTTTCCAAGCATTGCATATGCCATTTGAATTTGTGTTGCATAGAAGATCTGTATGGAGACCGCAGCAGAGCTTTTCCTTTTCCTCTTAATTATTAATCAGTTTATTAGTTTAATTTCCTTCATTTTCAGATGGTATCATGTTTACCCCATTAGTTTAAATAGTGCCGTTTACCGTTGCAGACAAAAGGAAGAAGCCGCTGCGTTTATTCTTGCCATCTGCAAAGGAGCGTTGTGTGAACAACTGCCGGCACGGCCCAGCTTTCCCCCTACTTTCAGCTGTTGTGCTGAAGGTCTCGCTGCGCGCGGCTGGGTGGGAGGCCGAGCCCGCGGCCTCGCTGTTCACCAGCAAGGTTAAAAGGAGAGAAGGCAAAAGCAGGTTCTGTTTTTGGAGAGGTGGAAATATCTGCAGTCCCTGATGTCTGGATGAAGAAACGCCTTCTCATCATGTAGAGAGCGGGTCCAATCACTTGTGTAAGGACTTGCCAGCTCTCCCCCTATGTACCAACCCTCTGAGCTCTGAAAATAAGCTTATTAGGAATCAAGACAAGTTAATCTTTAAATCATATGTAAATACAAAAGCTTTTCTCGTTGTGGTATTCTGGAGTATTAAATGTAGATACAATTTTTCCCAGTAGGAGACTAGATGAGCACAGTTAAGCACTGAAGCAGTTTCTTTCCCAAATCATCTTCTGCGAGCAGAGTTTCCCTTTCACTGTGCCGCATGGGGATGAATAGGGGCTTAGTGGGGAGGATTATGTGAACCTCAGATTAGCGGGAGCTGCAGCAGCCTCGCACAGCTGAGCAGCTTGCACAGCCCTTAGCTCCTTTCCTCATCTGAACCTGACCTGGGCAAATTCCTCCTGCTCTACTTGTCCAAGGGAATCTAAGACTTAGTGACCTCTATCTCCTCCAACAAACAGATCCTTTCTCAGGTGCCTCCTCTCACATCCCTGTCCTTTATCTTGGGTGGGAATGTATACTAGGAGGTCCTTTTTCTTTACTTTTTTTGGCTACATTTTTTACTTTGACCTCTAAGTTAATCCTTTAATTTTTAACCATAGCCTTGTGGGACAATGTTATATCAATAGTTTATACTTTTAATGCATAATGTATGTGCTAGTGTCATTTCAGAGTCTTCCCACATTGCTCGGGCGAGGCTGCTTTCATACCTCACAACACGGGTGATGGAACTAGGCAGACTGGTTTGGAGCAGTTTTATCTAATATCAGGTGCTATTTCCTGCTCGCCTATCTCACTTTGGCCTTAATTAATCTTAGCTTTATGTTCTCTTGCAGATAATCATTCTGCTGATTTATTTTGCACGTTTTGGGATATGCTATAATTACACACAGGAAAGTCTCATCTTTTCTGTCAGGCTGCTCCTGGGGTCCAGATGGGGCATGCAGGGCCACAGCCCTCCGTGGGGCTTTGCCGGGGGCTGAGTGGGTCTCAAGGCAGCGCTGCTGGCCCTGCCCAGCAGCACACAGGCCTGGCAGCACTGCAGTAATAATGCCTGCAGCTTTGCATTTTCCACGCCTTTTACAGTTCTCAAGCCTCTGAGTCCCAGTGTGAGGTAGGTAGGAACTGCTAATTCCTCTCTGGGGAGCAGAAGGTTAAGTTATAGAGAGAGACAGTCCGGTGTGGGTTTAGTTTTAGCAGCCGGGAGTCCTGAACCCCAGTCTGAGTCCCTTCGCATGACAAAGGCCACTTTCCAGCGTACTGCTTGGTGTTCATTAGTATCTTCATAATTGAGGATCATGTTGTCTAAATGAAAAGCCAGTAGGTCATGGTTGCAGGTGGTGATAGTTGCACGGTTATTGTATGGTTGTTGTTTCTATGAAGCCAGTGTTCCTCTGATGGAGCTTTTTCTCAATTAAAATCTGCTGGTTTTAGCTTATCGGATATGTGAATATTCAGATACTCATATCTCTGAATCAAGCTACACCGAAGTCAGTCCCTGTAAATAATTTTGAATGCACAGCAGCACTACCACCATAATTTTCTTGAAAAATATATTTGACTCTCTTTTTTTTTTTTCCCTTTTAAATATCAGTTGAGGTAATTAAGTGCTACAGTTTTAAAATAAATCTCACAGTCAGAACTGTGTAGGATTGGCTGTTTGTGGAGCTTAGTTCCCAGTGGCAGTTGCCTGGTCAAAATGCCAGGTGAGTGGTGTTCAGCTCTAGCATTAGTAGCCCTAGGGAATTTGTATCGCAGGCCCCTAGCACAGCAAACATGTTGCTAATGCTCATTCCTTCAGCTGATTACTTGTCACGCTATCTAAATCCCCTGAAATCCTCAGTTTTGCTAAAAGAAAGAGGTACATTTGGAGGAAATGGCCTTGGCTGTGTATTTTGCAGCAGCAGGTGTGTGAGAAATAATTGAGAAGGTGCTCTTAAAACTATGGGGAGGGATCTGCAAAAGCCTGGAAAGCTTTTGGCTGGCCGCCTGGTGTTCCCCAGTTTTATCATGCTCTAGGGGTGAGGTGCCTCCCCCACCCCTCTCATAGGCTTTAAAGCTTGTCCTGGAGCTTTTGCCTGCACAAAAAACGTCTAAAGATATATACTTAGCTGGGCATGTTTGCTGCACCATAGGATGGTGATCCTGGTACAAACTAAATATTTGATGTATTTCTTGTTCTGTGGTCATGAGAGGTCATTTAGGGGTTAGCAAAGGATTTAACTTTGTTTTCCCATTCACTGAATTGAACGGTGACATCATTTGTGGTGGATAGCACATCAGTTCAGTACTGGGAAACCTTTGCTGGGATTGGGTACCCATGTTGGGTAGCATGTTCACGCAGCTCAGCGAGGTGGTTGACTTTTCCTGCCACGAGCCTCCTAGTGCTGCGTCTGGGTGGGTGGACATCCTTCGATGGGTTTAATTCAATCTGAGAAGCATCCTTTTTAAAGTAAAGATAGCCATTAGTCAGCATGCAGATCAGTAGTTACGCTGCTTGCAATTGCTGGTTAGAACATGTCAAAATTACAGTGTACCCATGAGTAAGAAGCAGCAGAATGAGTCAGCTGACAGCAGCTGAAATGCAGTTTGGTGGTGTTAAATCGTTGGACCCTGTCTGCTTAAAAAGCAAAAAGTGAGTATGGCTTCCTGTCTGCAAGTTCTCAGACATAAAAAACCCCACTGGTGGCACGAAGGGAGGGATCGGTAGTGCCGCGGCTGACGCCCGGGCGCTCTCGCCACCTCCCACTCTTGCTGCAGAGTCAAACGGGGCTCTCGGCCTGCGATGCCCGTGGCTCCCATATGCGCACCCGGGTGAGGCAACCCGGCCCGACGTGCTCAGCAGCCGCCTGCTGTCCCATGGTCTGGGTGTCCATGTGCCCGCCTGCTGCCCGCCCAGGCAACAAGGAGCCTCTTCTAGCATGAGGCTCTTAAACTTTGCTTGAGGTGCTCCCTCCCCGCCAAAATGAAGCCATGAAACAGCAAAGGACGTGGTCCTTAAAACACACCTAAAAATCTGAGCACATCAAGTATGATTTGGTTAGCGGAGTGCCGAGGAGCAGCCCCGCGAGCAGGAGGTGGCTGCCGCAGCCCGGTCAAAACTGCCCCTCCCACCGATGTGTGCAGCAGCTTCGCAAGCCAGTGCCTTGGAAGAGCAACAGGAATTTGTAATAAAACACAGTCCATCACAGGTGCATTTCAAGCACAAAAAAAAAAAGCCTTTCTTCCTCCTGCAAGGGTTAAGTGTGATCAGAAACTGCTTTGGTCTCAAGGCTTGTACCTCGAGTGCTGCATTTTTGTTTGCCATAAGCCTATTAGGAGGCTCTCTGTTTCCCTAGCAATCACATGCAACACCCTCCCCACCCCCAGTTAAGTGAAAGAGATGCTGGTTTTTAATCCTGAACACTACAGCTCTTGCTCAAGTTTCCCATTGAAATGCAAATAGCACCTGGTGCAGTTTAGATACCGGCTAGTCTCTGATAAGGTACCTCAGCCGAGCAGCAGTGGAGAGAGGGAAGCAAGGTTGCTCCTGTCCTGGAAAACGAGAGTGGGAGCACATGCTGCGGACACAGCGAGCCGACGTTTCCGCAAGGTCTGTGGCATCCAGCACATGCTCTTAGCGGCGATGAACACATGGTTGAAGTGATTTTTACTCCATGTGCAGGTAGGATTTTCACCAGGGAACAAACCTCTACCAGGGAGTGATAATGCAGCAGATAAGCCTGAAGAGAAGTGCTGACTTGCTCAGGTGTTTTTATTTGCCGAAATACAGTTTTGAGAATTTGGATTTTTGAGGCTTTTTCTGGACCTTTCCCCTTGGCGCTTTTCCGTGGTGCCAGGGAGCTGTTGGGATCAGTGACTCGGCATGCCAGAAGCAGTTGGGAAGGCTGCCGCGCTCTTCGTACTCGTCAACAAGAGGTTCCCTATCGCTTTGTGATTAAAAGCAGAACCAGCCTGGATCCGTATCGAAGACCCTCAGCCCTGGGAAGGATCAGTTGGAGGAACTGCTTTTTTGCACTTGCGGAAGCACACGCTGTTCACAGCTGTCTGCGAGACTCTTACCTGTGTCACAGGGGAGACTAAAGGATCTGGGGAGCAGGTTGTGCCTGTACACCATCATCTTCCTGCTGCAATCCAAAGGCCTCTGATGGGTACAAAATGTAATTCAGAAGGAAAGCATGTAAAAATGTGGAAACCTGTGGAAAATTCCAGGAATGCCTGAAAGAAATCACCCTTATGCTCTTCCGTGCGCACTTAGAGCACGAGCCAACAGCAATAACTCACCGGGAAGGACAAGTCTGCTTGCAGGAGTATCAGCTTTCTAATAGGGACTGGACATAAAGAAGAGCTGATCGCCAAGGCAGCTCGAGGCGAGCAGCCCTAAGGCCGCTCCTGCCGCCGTGCGCCGACAGACGCTTGTTTGCACAGTAAGAACGTGTTGTGGTGCCGCGTGCGGCAGGAGCCGAGCCCTCTCCCGGGCTCGGTCACGCTCCGGCAGGTGCCGCAGGGCCGTCACGGCGGCAACCAGGCGCTGCCTCCCCGGACCCGGGAATGCCCGCGAGGGCCGAGCTGCTGCGTGACGCTTCCCCACGGCGCTGCCTCCTCCTCGCTGTCTCGGGCTGGCTGTGAGGTGCTCGCGGCTGCCGCCCGGCACAATGATGGAGGAAATCTCTATCACGGTGGCTTACGATGCCCACGTCTTCAGCCAGCTCTACGAGGAGGACCTGCTGGCCAACCTGGTGGCCCTCAGCAAGCCCAAACCGGCGGTAGGTAGCCCTGTGGCTCCTTGGCCGATAGCGTGGAAGGTTTTCCCCTTGAGGGTATTCAGGCCTTCTGCTGCAAGCCTTGTAGTGACTTTTCTCTTATTAGGATTTTTTCAGAAATTAACCGTCTATTCAAGTGGGGGTAAAATTACTGAAGTGATCTTTCTGAGGGAGGTTAGAGAAGAATGACCTGCTCAGTAGGAAAATAACAAATGGTATTTTTTATTTCAATTATTTCAATGTTATTTCAGGTATTGAAACAAGAAAACAACTGAATATTTCTAGCAGTGGAAATGATACTGAGTGATGTAAAAGGTTTCTATAGATCAACATGTTGAGTAAAGATGTGGGCCAGATGCTTAGGGTATTCTTACAGTCCGTGAAATATAAGCTACAAATATGACCTTTACATGGGAACAGTGATTTAACCCTTTGATACCATATAATATTTTGAAACTGATATAAATATCTGTAAAATATTTATTAGCTATACTACCAGTTTTTCTTCAAATATCCATGTATAAATTACATGAATAGTATGGACATGGAGATCCCAGCTCTTCCTTAGAGCCAGCTGAGTTGAAATCATTGGTTTCTGCCCTGAACTTGGGTACCAAAATTCATCTTTGGCCTCAGATTCTGCAAATTGACGCCAAGCACAGGCCAACTCACCTTGAATTAGTCAAAGGAAGTCTTTGAGAACAGAAATGAACGTGTAGGTGTTGAACATAACTCAGAGGCAAATACAGGTCAATATTCAGTGCAAATACGAGTCAGGTGAATTATTTGAGTCCAGCTAAGCATTCCTGTTTGCACATTTGACTTGCATTTGTAGCCTGCACTCGATAACTCTTAGATGTAGCTGAGGTAGTTCACTTAGCTGTGACTATTCCAGTTTTCTCAGAAAAGGAAAGGAACTTGCTTTTCTGCTTTGTGTTGTAAAACCTCTCTGCACACACTGGCTGTTTGTTTTGCTCTGTCCTTCCCTGCTCAGGAAATCCCAGGTGCGTGAACTTGCTGCCCTGCAAATCCCAAAGGTCTCTACCCCAAATGTAGAGTTTTACCCAGTCCCATTTGTTATGATGCCCTATTTTTTTTCTCCCCTCTGGCCTCATCTAAGCTAGACATTAAACAGTACATTAGCAGAGTTAGCTAAGAAATATGGTATAGAAAACTGGTGTGCTTTGATGTGCTTCAGCTGACCTCGTTAGATCCTGGGCTCAGGAGCAGCAACCAGCCACCCTGGCTGGTGTTGAAAATGAGAAGAAAGAGTTTATTGAAAAATAACTTCTTTGTTAAGTAATGTCAGACTGCAGGTAGACAGAGTTACTTGAGCAAAACAACTATAGAAGAGAAAATGCCACTATTACTGCTTTTGATAAGATATGAATGATTAACTTCAGTGGAACGATGTGTTTTTATCAGCACTGTGGTGCTTTATTTTGAATCAAGGAGTACCAACGTCTTTCGGTAATTGTTGCCAGTGAATAGGCTAAGAAATATGTTTGTTTAAAAAAAAAAAAAAAAACATAACTGCTCTTTTAAGTCAGCTTTGAAGTGTTTCAAATAAGCAACTAATGGAGGCTGGAGGTGATGCAGTTGTCCAATACAGTGAGTGGCTCGGATAGTGTGTGGGAGCTGCCCCTGGCCGTGTAGGGCTGAGGGCTCAAAGTGCCTCTCAGGCCTCTGCTGCAGGATTTAATACTGGACTTTTGACTTGCTGCTGGCACTTATCTGGTTAGTTACAAAGTTAAAGTTTTGTTTATTCTTAAAGACATTCCTTGCATGTTTCCTGGAGTGCAGAGGAAGGTTTAAGACTGCTCTCGTGACTGGCCTAGCGATAACTTGCGCCAGGCTCCTGCGTTAGGACACCGGGCTGGCTTTGGTGCAGCTCAGCAAGTCTTGCGACTGATGAGGATCTGCAGGCACTCTAACGCGCTGGGGCACACAGTGGTCTCTTGCACAGATAAGGAGCCATGTGTTTCGATGCCAAGTTGCAGAGAGTTAACACAGAGAGCAAGACAGGCATAGCCCATGGCCCACTGTCCTGCTGCTGCCTCAGGGAGGATCCGCAGAAAGACGGTAAGACGCAGGAGCTGTCTTAATGAAGAGGTAGCGGCTCCAGAGGGGGAGAACTAAATCAGTGATGAGTCTTTTGCTGTTTCCAAGTTCGTGTCAATTCTAATTGTGTTTTTCAGTGGAAAAGTAAAAATTTTGGTGGAATATTTAGCAATGTTTTTGCAGCATTCCTTTGATCCACATAAATACCGCAGCACTAAAGAAGAATGTTTTCCTCAGTAAGATACCTTGCACGATGGCAACAAGTTTCTTCTGTATTTATGGACAACAACTAACTCTATTACACAATAATTAAACAATTAAATTAAACAATAACTACTACTGCTAATAAGCACAAGATGCCAAGAAGATAGATGATGTGTGATGAGATTTTGTTAAATATGCTCCAAAGCAACACTGTATGATACAATCCTCTAACATATATATTTATTCTAAAAATTAGTCATATTGCAGTGTGACCATGACACATGGTTGTTTTGCTGTAGAGTCAGTATAAAAGAAATTTATAGATATGTTTCTCTCTTGGTTTGCATCTTAGGTAAAGACTTTTATGGGTGCAAAATGACTTTAATTTGCTACCTTTGGGACCATGTAGGTTTTACATGTGTTTTGCAGAGGTGTAACTACCTAGAAGGCTTTCTTGTCTGCACCTGGGAGCAAAGGCTGAGAGTACCACCACAGTAGCCAAGGATCAGGCTAGTGATGGGCACCTGGGAGTGCCTGGGACTCAGCAAGATGCGTCCAAGGGTAGTGCAGGAGATGCATCAGGCTCAGGTGGGTCCGTTATCTCTGGAAAGATCAAGCAGGCAGCAGAGATCACTGATGATGGGGGAAATTGCAAATGTTGGGTCCATCTGCAGAACAGGAGAAGGCTCTGGGGAACCTACTGGTCAGTCAGCCCAGCCTTGGTACATAGGGACGGTATAGAAGACGTCCTAATGGAAGCCATTTTGCTTGTGGATGTCCTCATGGAAGCTGTTTTGCTCATGGATGTCCTCATGGAAGCTGTTTTTCAGACCTCTGATGGACAAGGTGATTGGGAAGGGCCAGGTTGGTCAATCAGGCCTCATGGCCCTGATGCCTGCCTGTGAAGTGACTGACTGTGCGAGGCAGGAGCTGTGCGTGTTAGTGAGGCTTTCAGACCAGTTTCCCAGAAAACGCTATAGCCAAACTGATGAGGTGCAAAGTGGGTGGAAAACTGGCTGGACTGGCAGATTAGAGGTCAGTGGTTTGAGGTCTACTTGGCAGCTGCCTAAAAGTTGCTCTTCTGAGTTGGTAGAGGAGCTCATACAGTTTAACATCTTCAGCAGGGCCCTGGACACCGGGCGAGGAAGCAACAATGTCCAAGAGGAACTTTCATGGACAGGAGAGAGGACAGTGCAGGGCTGAAAGCTGCGAAAGCTGGGCTGACTTAGCCTGAGGAAGAGGAGTCTAATAAGGGATCTAATCGTGGTCTTCTGTCCAAAAGCAGGTTTAAAGTCCCTGCCAGCGCTAGGAGAGCTTAATTAGGGAGCTGCTGAAGCTCCCGGAAGGCCCTGCAACATGCACGGCTTCAGCTGCGGGCGGGGAGCAGGCGACTGTGGAGAAGTTGGTTCTGCACCGCTGTGATGAGCAGCTGCCTCGAACTCGACCTTTGTTCCTTCCTGCTTCTTTCACCCGCATTCACTTATTTCTCATTAACTAGGGGAATGAATAGGCTGTGCAGCAGTTCTTGGGCTTTGTATTTTCCTCTGGCATCTCCTTGCTTTCTGCCCTCCTAAAAATTCAGCATATAGCAGAATTTTGCTGTTGTGCATATTTAATGCATAGCAGACACTGTCAAATGTGCAGCCGTAGCCTTTAATGCATGGGTGGAAGAAAGTTGGGAGGGCCCATGGGGCCATTCCCTATTGCATCAGAAGGTGGGAGCTGCTGCTCAGCCCTGGTCCCTGTCACTGGCTTCTGAAAGGCGAGCCTGATGCTTTCCCGATTTCTGCTGAATGCTCCATGGGGCAATATCCAACATAGCCGACAGCGTCGCTGTCTATCCCACGCTTGGCAGCCAGGTTAAACTGCAGGGAGGTAAGTGGGGTGGTTAGTCCTGCCCATTCCTAATTCCCAGGGTTTGAGGCTATATCTTCCTCTCTACATCCTCTAGACATCATCCATTTGATTCAACTTCATCCTAGCAGCAATCTTTGAAAATTCAAACCTGTTTCGAGTGAAGTACTTCTGGTAAAGCGCCAAGCTGCGATCTGAATGTAACAGGAGGTAGTGGGCACTGTATCATTTTCCATGGTAACCTATTAATCTTTTGCTATTCAAAATATGTTTCTAACTTCTCATTTAGATTCATTCCAGCTTCAGCTTCTAGTCTTGGCTTTTGCAGTTTTGTTTTGGACTCTTGCACCTCTTCCTGGGAGGTGTTTACACAGAACACGACCATTCTCTGTGAGCATCTGCTCTGCATGTTTTCTTCCGACTGGATTGGGAACTGTTTATTCCCAAACTGGGTGCATATTCTAGTATTGGTCTCACTGATGATCCAGGGTTACCTTCCCTGGGTGCATGAGTAGCTGCAACACACTTTTATGCTTGGACATGATAAAATGAAAGGAATCAGGAAGATGCAGTAGTGAGCTAAACAGAGCAGTGATGTTGTAAACCGTGTGAGCCTCTGAAATGTGATAACCAGTACTCCCAGCCAGCAACCCCCTACTGCTAAAGAGAGATGAAATCAATAGTGCCGAAGCTTTGGCAGCAGATTTCTGAGTGCGCTTTGTTGGGGGCAGTGCAGGGAGCCTGAAGCATAACTAAGAACTTACTTAGCAAGGCTGAGAGATCACCTGTTGTTTGCCAGTGATACCCAGGAGAAAGTGTTGTAATAAATACTCCCTCTCCTTTGAATGCCGTGGCAGAAGAGACCATGGCAGTGAAGCTCAGTACCTGCCCAGGTTCCTGAGCAGACTTGCCCAAAGGTTTGTTATGGCATTAGGGGATTAGTATGAAACATTTTTATAATAGGAATTTCCCCTCACATACAGTCCTTGGGATATAATTTCACTGTATTTAAGCACTGTTTTCCTATTAAGGTTGTTGCATAAGCAGATATTACTGTGCTTAAGTCAGGATATCTACAACAGTCCCCGAGGTCTTTCTAAGAGATGGCCCAGGCATCATCCTACTTGCAGGCGCAATACAGGCCAATACAATAATGCCAGCCCAGTATCAAAGCTACACGTAAACACAAACCTGTCTGGGGTAGCGCCGGGCCTCCAGGTGAGGTGCTGGTGATGTGGAGCGGTGCTGCTGCCTCCTGCCTGCCTCAGCCTCTACCAGCATGAAGTCTGGGTTAGGGCTTTTCCTGAACTGGGGAGTAACATCAGGAGCTGGCTAGATGGGAACAGTAGGGATGAGAAAAGCATCTGGGAAAACAAGAGATAGGATCACTCCTATTGCACAGTCTGGCTGGTTAAAAGGCAGAAATCAGGCAGAGGCTTCCCATGCTTTGTTGAAACTCCACAAGTGTTCAGCATACGGGTTTGGTTCCAAGATGTGTTTTCGTAGCAGTTAGGCTGTGCATGACTTGGTCGGTGTGCTTGCTTCTTCACTGACCGACTTGTGACTGCGTACGGGATGTGTCATCCTGTTGCCGCTTTCCTGCTGCGCCTGGAAGCACCGCTGCAGTGCTGCCCCGTCCCAAGGGCCAGCTCCACGCTGGCTGTCATGCAGGTGGTGACCACAGGCTTCCCACTGCCAGCAGTTTAATTCCATGTTCTTTCAGCAGTAAAAGCCATTACCATTCTCCCCCAGTGAATTTCCCAGTGCTTTTGTGAGCCCACTCCTTTTTCTAATCTCACCCTGAATAGGGTTTTTTGTCATCCCTGCTAAGCAACTTTGCTTCAGTGAACGACACACAGCAGAGAATATTTTCCTCCTCACTGCTTTCTCGTTCTTCTTTCTTATATTGTCGTTTTCTTCTTGTTTCTGCTATTAAAATGCCTCCACCTCAGCACTGTTTTCCTTTAAGCATTTGAGAAATCAGCAGGTGTAGGCACAGGAGGATTTCTGTTGCTGTGACCCGTGCTGGCGAGTGTTTGACACGGCTCACTGTCAGCGCCAGCAGCGGGAGGGGGCCCTGGGGAGCTGCTGGGTGCAGCAGGGGTGATCCAGCACTTCCTTTGCTTCCTGCTTGGAAGTGGAGCTTTCAGACATTTCCCCAGTGTTTTTCTAATCTTTAAATGTATGTTTTCTGAAATGTGTCCCACAGGTGCCAACCAAGAAGCTGAAGAAATATGAGCGAGAGTACCAAACAATGCGCGAGAGCCAGCTGCAGCAGGAGGATCCGATGGACAGATACAAGGTACGGGAGCTGGTGTTTGGGCACCTCTTCCCTTGGCGAGTTACGTGGGCAGCATCCGTGTCTGGCAGCGTGACAGAGGTGGGGGGACCGCGCTCACTGCCCCGGGATGTGCTGAGAGCTCACAAGGAATGAAGGTGGCAGGTGAAAGAGCCCAGTTCTTGAATGCTCACTTTGAGCGCTGGGACTTAGTGTTTGTCCAGGAATATTTCAGTCACAATTTATAACTCAAGACATCTTCAGATAGCCACATATAATATTTTTCTTCTTTCAGTTTATATGTTTGTAGGTAACTCTCCTGCCGTTGCACTTTTGTTGGCGATCTTCATGAGACGCAGAGACAAAGGGTGATTCTCAGCTACTGACACAAAAAGGAGAAAATACACATTGTGCTAGCAAAGCTGTGTGCAGTAACATCCACAGAGACTTTTGGAAGATGAACTCTTCCTTGACTGACATAAGATCCTTTTTATTCATCTCTGTTTATAGCAAGAATAGTAATTTTTTGTTGATAGAGTGCGTAGTACACCGGGAGCCAGAACTCTTCTGGGATCCTAAGATACTACTGCCATAGGAATAATAGTAATAGGTATCCTGCCTTAGAGGAGTAGAAAAATAAAGCTTCAGTTATTCATATGATAGCTTGATAGCTCACCAAAAAGGAAGAGTTCTCTGTGACTCAGCATTGCTTATTTTTCTTATGTATTTGCTTTATTGTCACTGCTGCCTTTTGTTGCCGTAGATGTTTCTGTGATAGAAGCGCTGTCTGTAGGCATGTACTTAGTGTTGAGGATTCATTTCCTACTTACTCTTTAAAAAAAAAATGGGTCAATCCACCAGAATTGAAGCACTTTACTGCCCAGTGTAGCTGGGAACTGACGTTGTTACCTGCTGGATTTCATTGTGCCTTGCTATGTTAAACCCATTGCCATTGGTACGGAGTCTGTCTGGATTATGGAGCAGTAGCTAAGATAGTTAAGACACTGAATGCAACAGATTTACATGACATGTAAATTCGTGGAAAGTGCACCACGTTCAGAAGACCACAGTGTGAAAACATGTAGTGAAAGATTATACCGTAATTCATAAACATGCTGAAGTAGAGCTCATGTTATGGACAAAGTAAAACTGACGTTTTTTAGTATTTACCTGAGAAAAATAAGTAGTTTGACTGTTGTTCTTTTTGTGTCAAATAGTGTAGAATTTTTTTAAGGTGAGAATTGGGACTGCATTTGTTGTCAGGAAGCTGTTTGTCAATATACCTATTCAGGAACAAGAATCAAACCCAGAATTTGCTGCTGATTAACTTCAAAGTATTCTTTCAGTGGTTTGCTTATGCTGCCACAGAATTTAAATAATACATAAAAATTCAGAAGGCATTTTTTATGTGGAAGCATATTGAATGTCTAATCCTGGACAGTGAGCAGTGAGGAGTGTTATCCCTCGACTGCAAGTGAGGAGTTTGAAGTGACTGTGGCTGCTGCCAACATGACTCCCTGTCACAGTCAAGATCCCAGTGCAGGGTTTTAGCTTGCACTTTTGCAACTTCTTGTGTGGTTTTTATTAAGCTGGACTGAGTCTGAGCCCTCTTACTGATGCTGTGATGAGAGTGAGTCCCTGTACCTGACTCACATGTATGGAGTTCAAAGCTTGGATGCATTCTGCGGCTGGTTGGTGTCACGGAAAAATACTCCTGAGTGCCCCCTGAACCTCGTCTCGTGTGTTTGATTCTGCTGTAGCATCAGACTGAGGCTGGTGGGAGCCCTCATTTAAAGACTGTGCTTCTACGGGGCAGCAAGTGTCATGAGATCTGGACAGGCAAGAGCCAGCTCCACTGGTGCTGTCAGCGCTAACGTCACCGCCCGGGGTTTCAGAGAGCATTTTGTGCTGGTGGCATCAGTGGAAAACAGCAGAATGCTTCTTGGATAGGGAGTGGAGCTCCATGGAAGAAAGTCCTCTTACAGATCAAGGAAGAAAAGTGTTTTCAGTTTGTTACTAGTTTTTAGCTGTAGCTGTTACAGTTTTTAGTGTTTGTTTGTTTGCAGTGTTCCAGGTTTTGTTGCCAGTGCAAATTAGTGGTGGCTGTGGAGCTGCGCTTCAGCCGCGGTCGCATCAACCTTCGCCCAAGTGTGGCGATGAGGAGCTCCTAGGCTGCCTTGCATCTGCTTCCCTGCGGATTGGCCTGTGGGAATTGCTCAGTGGGCTGTTGAGTAGAAAAGAGCAGGTGGTTGGTGGTGCCACGGCAGGAGGTGTCGGCGGGGCCTTGCTGAGCGGCCCTTCTCCGCTGGCGCCTGTGGCTGCAGCTGGGGAGCTGTCGCTCCTGCGGCGGAGCTCGTGGGAGTCACGCTCTCATGTGGCAGCTGCAGCCTGGCAATCGCCAGAAGCGCAAGGCGGGCCAGAGACAGGCACCGGAGCAGCGAGGCGACGCACGCTGCCCACAGC
>JAUBNY010001054.1:1086538-1098923 GCA_032275445.1 Crypturellus soui
TGGAAATGCAAACAGAATGGGAATAAGGTGCTTCTTTTCATAACCCACTTGCTTAAAAACAGTTTAAATGTGTCTGTACTAACAGATAACTACTGTATCAGGTCTTCAGACATAGTTTACTCAAGTTGGTGATTTTCAAGCAGCTCTGCTGTACTAAAACACAGTGAGCTGGCAGCCTAGCCATCCAAAATGCCTGAAAGCTACACAGCTAATTCCAAACCTGTTCTATGAGAATCTGACAGACATTATATTGGAGAGCTAATAAGTCATGTGGGTCCTCTTTTCCTAATGTTAGTCTGAGGATTACAACATAGGGAACATATGGATCCATCTGCTCTTCCTGGAGGCTTTTGATATAAAAGATGATGAAATAAGAGCTAAGAAACAGGCAAGAGCTGAGAAACAAGGAAGCAAGCCACAATATGTCTAGAAGAGAAGGATCAAGGAGCAGGAGGTACCAGCAGGAAACAGAAAACATAATGAAGACCAGGACCAGGCAAGAAAATGAGAGAATAAAAGATAAAATACTAATTGAAGTTAGCTTCCTTACAAATTTACTTCTAATTAAAATCAGAAATATTTAAATACTTCATAAAACTATTTTCCATGTTAACAATTGACCTAGTTGTTATCTGTGTGTGTGTGTGTGTGTGTGTGTGTATATAAAACATAGGCACATATATTTTTTCTCTATTTATATGAACAGCCAGTGCTGGTGCGTAAGTGGGAAAAACCCACAGCAACTTGAGAGGAAGTTATCAAGGCATAAATGTAGAAAAGCTAAAGATAAGTATTTGTAACTAATCACACCAGACAAGACATGGTTGTGGAATCACTTCCAAATCGTTACCTAAAGACTGTTTGCCATCAGTTTTAGTCAGTGCCTACAAGCAGGAGGGCAGGCTGCGACAGGCAAGCTGAGGCTGCTTCCTTTCAAAGCCCTGCTGGATGTTCTTTTCTGTCCCTAGAGCTGATGATCCCCGAAAAACAATGTACTGCACGGTTTTCTGCCATCCAGAGACTAGACTGAGCATTTTCAGTTGAGTTGGAAAATTCCTGGTCCCGTTCTAGCTCCCTTTTCCCCTTGCTGCCTCAGAGACTACTGTGATTCTCACTTGCGAGAGGGGCTGTGCTTGACGACTTAAAACGTGCACAGAAAACTGGGCGTTGTCAGGCTTACTTTTCCTTCCAACCAGGGCAAATGCAGCATCCAGATACTAGTGCAGCTTCATGCGGAGAGCTTTGTCCGGCCGCGTAGCCCGCGCGCGCCCAGTTCGCAGAAGCACACGAAGCACCGCCAGCCCGGCCGGCCCCGCTCTCCGCCTCCAGGCTGCTCAGCGCCATCCTGAGGCAGAATCAAGCGGCCGGCAGCGGCTGAGCCGAACTCCCACCTCGCTCAGGGCAACGCCCCCGTCACGGCCGCTCGCGACCGTTAACGGCCGCCTCAGCGCCGCCCCGCGTGACGCGCCCTCCCACGGCCACGCCCGCCGACCCCTGGCAGCGCCGGAAGAGGAGGGCGCGTGACGCGCGCGGCGGCGGGCGGGGGCGCGGCGAGAGGCGGAGAAGGTTCGAGAGGCGCCGCCGGGGCCATGGCGGCCGCGCGCGAGGAGGTGAGCGGGGTGCGGGGCCTGCCTGCGCAGGGCGGCCGCGCTGCAAGGGGCGCGCGGCAGGAGATGGGGCGCTGTGGCCAGGCTGGGCCTGGGGCATTTGCCCCGGAGCCAGCACTAAGCCGTGGGAGGCTCATCGTAGGGGTGGGGTTAAGAGAGCGAGAAGGCCTAGAGCGCGATGGGGATGGGGATGGGGCTAGAGAGGGGGAGTCGAAGGAAATGTAGCGCTGTGGCCGGACTGGTGCTGGGACAGCATTTGCCGTGGAGCTAGCGGTGGGATTGGTGGCCTCAGCCTCTGGAGCCAGCCGGGATCTGGTTTATAAACCACCCCAATCACCCAGTTCTACGATAAAGGGAGTATGGCTTCTTGTCAGTTTCTTATCACCTCTCTCATTTATGGCTTGAGTAGTTTGGAGTATTTTGCTTTATGTGTGTTTCAAGGAGCCTTAATTTGAGGGTGAAAGTAGTTCAGTGATTTATGATGTTGCCTTTGGCTTAGGCAGCTGATGGATGTAATGGCTGCAAGTGATAAATAGTGTGTAACTGGGGGTTGCTAGTGATATGTGGTGTGTAACTGGGGGGTGTAGAAGACCTTTACCTACATTTGGCTTTTTTTCTGAGTCTTCGGTCTGAATTTTTGTGGAGTTCTATTGGTTGCTTTCCTTGTGATTATACAGTATGTTTTTTTTAACTGAAAATCTTTTTGACAACATGCTCCAAATGTTAAACTTCTACCTATTTTGTTTTTTAACTGATCAAAGCTTAATGATTGAAATGGAAAGTTCAAACCTTAGCGGTCATGGAGTAAAGGACAGATGGATGGCCTCATGCTAAATAGGGTGTACAGGAAAGTGCAACCTGACTTCCTGAATCTGAATCCAAAACCAGCAGAAGCGAAGGAGCCTTGTATCCTGAATAAAAAGAGCTGTGTCTAATTTAATTTCTGTATGATCTTTTAAATCAGTTACAGAAAGATTTGGAAGAGGTTAAAGAATTGCTTACAAAAGCCACCAGAAAGCGACTTCACGATGTCCTTACGACTGAAAAACACAAGCTAGAATTAGAAATCAAGAATCAGCCTCCACCAAAGCTGAAAGCAGATGCAGAAGAAGAAAAATCATCACTTGGAGGATATACAGTGAAAATAAACAACTATGGTAAGATTATTTTTCTATACAAATAATAGAGCCCAGTTTTCTGCTTTCAACAGAATGCAGGGTAGTATTAGCTTGAGTCTTAGTAGCCATTTAGTGTTACAGAGAATTCTCAAATGTTTATACCACACCGCAGACCCGGCCAAAAAGCTATTACCTGCTTGCTGTCCCAAACCCACTGTGTGTTGATTCTGTTTGTGTAGTAGCCTTTCTTTAACGAGGAGGTACATTGGTTAGTGATCCCCAGTGCCCATACTAGTATTTTTCCATTGCCAGTGCTTAGCAAGAGTGTAAGACTGAGTTTTGGCTTCTCTGCTCGCCATGTAGGTAAAAGGAGAAGGAATTGCTCAAGGCACTTGCCATATGGTGAGCTTAAGAACAAGTGGGTCAAGGGAAGGGCAGGAAAAAACAGGAATTTACTTCTAGGTCCCCCAGCTGAGATGGAACTGTTGTCATTTTCCTGAGCTTGTATAAGGCTTTTTGTTTCCTCGGGCCTTCCAGGAATTAGAACAGTTACATGCTAGGACCTCCGTTTATCATCAGATTATTCAAGAAAAAAAGAAGAACTTTAAGAAAAAATAATGAATTAATGCTATTTGTTGAAAGGTGGTTTCCGTAAGACACAGTTCATGTCTGTTGGTTTATTTTAATGAAATGGAAATGGATGAAATGGATTTTAATGAAGTGAAATGGATTTTAATGAAACTAGAACTCAGGCTCTTTCTCACTTGCAGGTTGGGATCAGTCAGATAAGTTTATTAAAATTTACATCTCTTTAAATGGAGTCCAGAAGCTCCCAGCTGAGAACGTGCAGGTGAATTTCACAGAGAGGTGAGTTCATGTTTCTTCACTAAGACAAGAAGCAGACCATGGGTGTATAACAACACAGGAGTGGGTTGTATTCAATTTTGTTCTGTTTTCCTTTTTTTTTTTTTTTTTTTTAACTTTAGTGAAAGTATTAGTCAATTATTATTAAAAGTATTAACTTTTAAGAGTATTTTAGCACATATTTAGGAATAGCTCTTATTAGTGAGTGGCAGAGTAGTTTAATATGCCTCACCATGCATGATTCATATGTAATGTTAGACCTATTTTTGATGGTGATAGAACTGAAATTTCATTAAGTGAATCCTCATCATTTCCAGAGTTTTAAGAGCTCTATAAAGTAGACGTTAGAACACTGAAGATCTTGATTTATTGTGAACCATGGATGAGTCCTTTTAAGTGCACAGTATTAAATCTTATTGAAGATTTGAAAGCCTATTGGCTTCCTTTCCCAAGAAATATTCCTGCTTAATGGTTTTCAGGCACTGTATTTGATGACAGGGCTGAATAGTCTTACACTGCTTGGAACTTTTGTTTTTGCTCTTCCTCCCCTCGCTTTCTTGTTCCAGGTCATTTGATCTGTTAGTGAAGAATTTGAATGGGAAGAACTACACTATGACCTTCAATAACCTTCTGAAACCCATCTCAACGGAAGGCAGCTCGAAAAAGGTGCGTTTAAACATCTTCAGAGAAATCTTTGCAACTACAAGAACTGCAGACTTGACTGCAGTTGTAGATTTGGGATAGTGTAAATATGTGCAATTCCATACCTTGTCCATGGTCTAAAACCTCCTCTGTCTTCACTACAGTGTGTGGCTCCATGATTAAATACCAGGAACACTCTTACTGCTACTGGTTGCAACTTGTAATAGTGTTCTAGCATGAGAAGAGAAGCACTCTACTGCTTCTAGCATGTTTCTGTGTCTAGGGATAGACATGTCAGATATCTTGTGCAGTTGTAAATATTTGCTGCTTGTAATTTGTGGTATAGAATGTATAGAAACGGGTTCTATTCCAAATTCTGTTGCGTCTTAAGGTAGGACAGTGTAAATAAAACAAGCAAAGTAATAAGAGCAATGCTCTGGTAGTTTTTAGCAGAATATGAAAGCAAACAGTAACCATGTACTTACTGAACTACGCTGAAGCTCCAGCAGCATCTTGGCTGCTGTGGCACGTAGGAGAATTTAGGTCAGGGTGGCAAGGTTGCGGTCAGTTCAACAGGCTTCGCGATGTGCTTACAAATTGCAGACAAAGGTTAAGCAGTGTTCCAAAACCAGTTTCTTATCCCCAGAGAAATAAATTGGGAGGGATCTGTATTTGAACTTAGTGGGTACCTTTACCTGATCCTCTAGACGTTTTCTGAACAGCAGAAGTGAAGGTGACAGGATTTCACTTTGCATGACAATCTAAAGTGCATACCTGCCTTCCATCCCTAGATTTCTGCTGGCATATGAAGTTTCCCTCTTTTTAATACACTTTTTATTGGGTCTCAAAATGATCATTTTCCAGTTCTATTGAAAGGTAAATATATCCACAGCTTAGAAGCAGTCATAGCTGGCTTTAGCATCCTCTAAGAGTTCCTGAATGATCAGTCTATTTCTGCAGTGCTGGATGTTCTGAGACATAATTGTGCCACCACAGTGAGGTTAGTGCTTGGTACCCTGTAGCTGTACATATAAACTTCTACATACACTCTACATAGCTGAGATAAATGTGTCAAGGAGTTGAGAGTAGAAGAAGATTTATATAACTAGCTAATCTTATTCATTATGGTTATAGCATCCTTTTGAGTGTTCTATATTCTTGTCTTGGTGTTCTCCATGCAGATCAAGACAGACATGGTCCTTGTGATGTGTAGGAAGAAGCGTGAGGAAAAATGGGACTGCCTCACTCAAGTGGAAAAGGAAAGCAAAGAGAAAGAGTAAGTGCCTTTCCTCCACTTAACCTTTAATTTCTGGTTTTACTGAAATAGTATAAGAACGATGAAGAGAGTTTTATTGCTAACAAAAGCTGCATCATAGGAAATAAGGCAGATAGGATCCTGCACAGGAATCATTTGTATCTTGGCAGCTCCATTCCTTGCAAGTACTGCTCTAACAGACTGTATGCACACATACTTTTCTTAGGCTAAGTGTATGCATACATACTTTCTATAAAAATATATACATTTTTCCCAGGGTTGTGGTTGAAATAATTATTCTGTTGCATCTGCATGTAAAGGATTTGTAGAGAAGTCCCAGCATCCTTTTGGAAAAAATAAGCCTTTGGTTATTTGGAATCATTATATAAAATATCAAGCTAATTTAGATCAGTGTGCTTAAAGTGGTAGGCAGCAATCATGCAAGCAGTGTAGAGACTAGATAACGAAAGGATAGAAAATGTCATGTGGGGTTTTTTTTGCTCCCCGCTGTGAGGGATCTGCATCAGAAGAGCATGTGTGCATCCCAAGAAGCATTCACCTTTCCATGATTTGTCCAGCAGATCTCTGAAGCACCCTGTAATGATTATTTAGCATGTGCTTGTAGGGTGATTTGCTAAAACTGATCAATTATAATAACCAGAGCTGAATTCAGAGCAAAACTACCCTTCCCCCTCAAACTGTATCTTTGGAGATCAAAGTGACTTTGCTACAAGTGCATGTTGCTAGAGGGATGGAGTTTCTAAGTTAAGCCTCTATCTTGTGTAAAGAAGAGCCTACGGTGGCTAGCCCATTCATAATCAGTACTGCATCCTTATTGAAAGTGTTCTATGTATGGCACTTCAGAAAATGTCTTCCAAATTCTGCATGCTCAGCTCTTGGAGACTGACTGTTAGTCCTGTGCATGGGGAACTTGCTCCCTCTGCTGATCTATTTAAATCTGCACACTGCTCTTCGGGTAGCCTTCAGTACTCTAGTAGCTACTCTAGCACCAAGGAGAATTTAGAAAATGTCCTAAAAATTTTGACAAAGATGGCAATATGCAGTCATCTGGTAATGTGGGACATCTTTTACCCCGATGCTTATTATGCATTTTTCAAGTGGGTATCACTGTGTGGATGACAGCATTTGTCAGTTGCCCTCATATGTTGAGAAAATTATTTTGAAGAATAGCTGTTTATAATCAGTGCTTTGACCTCTGGAGGTGACCTAAAGATCATGAAGCAGAAAATGCTTTTTAGATTGCAAATATTCTGATGTGGTCACTTCAGGTCATTTCAGGTGTGGTCATTTTTCTGTTCCTGTTAAACTTTCACATAACTGCACAGACAGATGTTGGCAGTTTATAGATTTGTTATATTCAGCATCTGCTTCCCAAAATTAATTTTCAGTAGTGTTCTAAGGGTTATGTTTGTTGCAAAATCCTTAGTGAGACAGACAGCTGTAAATATATTACTTTTCATAAACTTACATTGATACTAAATGTGCCCCTTAGGTGCTCACCCTACTTAGAAGCCAAATGAAGTGTTACTAAAGACTTCCATAGACTCAAGACTTTGCCAAAGTGCCCCTTAGGTGCTCACCCTACTTAGAAGCCAAGTGAGGTACTAAAAACTTCCATAGACTCAAGACTTTGCCAAAACAAGATTCTTACTGTTACGAGATACTTCTAACAAATACTAGTGTTTGTATTTTTGTGCAGAGAATCGTGAGATATGCCAGGCCTTTTTCATGTACATCTGTCTTGCAGGAAAGCTGCCTATGACACCTCAGATCCCAGTGAAGGGCTTATGAGCCTTTTGAAAAAGATGTATGCAGAAGGGGACGATGAAATGAAGCGCACCATCAACAAGGCTTGGGTTGAAAGCAGAGAAAAACAGTCCAAAGGGGACCTACCAATGGATCTTTGAAAGTACTCTGAGGGCTGCCTTAATACTGATCTTCCATGTGAGACTTCTTGTGCTGCAAAAATCATTGTTTACACAACTTTCTTCCAAGCAAAGACACTCATTTTCCATTTCAGGTTGGAGAAAATATTTAAATAAAATAGCTTATAAAGCATTCCCTCCAGTCAAATGGTTCCCCATTTCCTGAAGATTGGAGCATAGGTATATCCTTATCCCTGCTTCAAAAAAAAAAAAAAAAAAAAAAGTCAAGACTTGTGAAACTGAAAATGTAAAAGAAAAGGAATCCTAAACTAAGATGGATTGAGGTCACTTTGTTGCAGGTGACAACTGTACCCATCTAGGGATAAAGGGTCTACACAAGTGTGTCTTATTCCATGTGGGATAGCATGTTGAACTGTAAGATACGTAACAAGGGGAGAAATGCTGAAGAACTGCCATGCCAGGACAGTGCACTCAGGAGCTGAGCAGAAATGTTATGATCTTTATGCTGTGATATTAAACCTTATTACTCTCCAAAATGAAGAACTGGCTGTTTAACCCCTCTATGACTTTTGAAAGTAAAAACAACTCTTTAGCCCCTAAACTAATTGTCATCTCTGTGTGGTGTCTTTGAGGGGAAGGCAGTCACAGGAGAGCACAGAGCTGCTGATACAGGATAGACTTGTCCCTGGATCTAGCAGTATGTAAGGAAAAGACAGACAGCCTCCATTATCTCCCATCTAACTTTAATGGAGCTTAAGGTAATAACTAAAAAGTATGTTGAAGTAATTTATATACTTATATTGAGAATTGGACTAACTTGGGGAGGTGGCTACTGTCAAATTGCTGCCTCTGCATCTTGCATTTGAGGGTTTACTTAGCCTTGGTTTATTGCCTCTGAATTCTACTCATGGGGACAGAGTAGCTGTTGTTTCCCCTTGCCTACTCTGCACTGAGGAAGAATACAAGGTAAATGTACAATTAGGCAGCAGGTTTTCTTTTGGTTTCCTTCCTCCCTGCTTCCTCTCACTTCTCTTGATGGTGTAGTTACTGAATTAAGCCACCTTGCTCTTCTATTACTCTCCTATTGTGGCCTGGACTAGGACTTGTTTCTTATTTCTACAGCCATGGACCAAGGTACGTGCTACAAGAAGGCGAGGAAATATTTGCACACCAAGAGGTTCTTTACCCACTTGTTAATAAGTTTGCATTGCAAAAGTATCTAAACTTGAGGCTTTATCTCATTTGCAGTTCATTGTCATCCTTCTTTGCCCACCTGTGCAATTTTTTTAGGCTTTTATCCAAGTTGCCATGGTGAACCTGCTGTGTTGTGCCAAACAAACTGCTTGAATGAGCCTTGTGCTGTATATCTTTAATGTTGTCCTTCTTACAATCCTCAGCATAGTTCTGCAACAATCAGGTAGTAATGGTCTTAAAATAAACCTGCCTCTAACACAGACTGGCTTAGTGCAGTTATGCTTTTTTTCCCCCCATCACTCAGCTGTTACCAGTCAATCCAGTAAATGAATTTTACAAATGAGCACAGTTTCTCTTCCCACATTGGTTTGATACTTATACTGGACTCCGAGACAGGATGGCCTTGCTTTCACTACTTGAACACAAACTGGGCCCATTGGTGTCCTCTGGCTGAAGAGGGGCCTGTGCAATGATCTACCACATAGCTCTCTGTACGCCAGACATCTGAGCATGGTCAGCAAAGTGACGGAAAACAATTCTGCTGAGCCTCCACCGCCGCTTCACCCCTCGGGGCCGGGATGTCAGGACACACCGATTCCGGATCCTCACAGGGCAGCTGTCCCGAGGCAAGGCAGCAATCTCTTTATCAGCCACTTCCTAAAACAAGATCACAGCACAGAGCTGAAGTACGTTGCGCAGCATTTTGAGAGGTGGGGCGTGGAGATATTTCCAGACCTCAAAACTTAGTTGTAGGACAGGTATGACCACAAGCTCCTTTCTAATTGATTACACTTCACTATTTGGTAAGGACTGTGTTCAGGTCTTCCTTCACTTGATTCCTCCTGGACACAGTAACAGTAGGTGCAAAATGATCTGCTTGGACACTGAAAAGTTGACCTTACTATGCACTGAGCATTAACTGTTAAATCAAATCTGTTTGGCTTTATCCATTTGCAGGGTGGGCTGGTTCTTTAAGATGAACTGAACTACTAACTATCTTCCCCAGTAATGTGCACTTTGATGCCAGCAAAAAATGATTTTATATAGCTCACTTTACAAGGAGCTGTAAGGAGAGGAGAACAAGAAAAAAGGTCTTAAGAAGAACGAGTAGAGTTCTAGCTGCCTTAAAAAGGCTTAAGAATGACCTCTCTATGTACATATTTTCAGAAAACACCACTTAGCAACAACGGGAATTTCAGCTCAACAAGACCAAAGGAAATGCATACTAAAGGAAGACACTTGAGTTTAGGTAAGAGTCCTGAATGGCTGTAGCCTTAATAGTAATGAAAGGACTCAAAGGATCCTGGGTTCAGTCACATGAGGAAGTTGCAGAAAGATAACTGGAGCTAGAAGAAAGATCTGATGCTGAATTACACAAACTCCCATTATGTTGCATGAGAACTGCTGAACAACAGGCTTTCAGCAAACTTTAAACCAAAGTGCTGAAAAGCTGTAACATATTTGAAAGGGATTCTCACTTCTAAAGAATACCAACTCAAGAGTCACCACATGCCTTTCAACTGGTAAATTGGACTGTATGGTAAGTAGGATTACTTATCTATCTAAGGGCCATATTTCAATTGTTTTTGTACTGCTATATATCTTCTGTATATATATACACTGTGTGCACATATGTGTGTGTGTATATATATATATGTATATACACACACAGTCTATCTAGAACAGCCATGTACCTAAAGGTTTGGGTTTTTTTTGACCTACAGAATTGTTCGGTTTTTATAAAAAGAGCAGCCTGTGCTTTCAGAGAAGATGTGTGGCAATTCCTTTTTCTTTCCATAAGAACATGCAACAAACTGTTTACCAAGAGTTTTGTAAAATCAGGACAGAAAAACAGGTTCATGCTCCTTCTCCCAGGCTGTTTATGGATGAAGGTATCTCCACAACTACGTGTGATAAGTTCTAATGCAATCAGAAATGTTAAAAGTATATTCTTAATACCTGCAAGTACTCCTAGTACTAAGAAAGGACAAGAACAGGGCAATGAATGTGCATACATTTAAGCTGTGACCTAATACAGCTTTTACATGCCTGCAACTCATGCAAGAAGTGAAATTAAGTTTTTGACACCAAGTAACTATTTTTGGCAGCATCAGGCTTCCAGGTTTTTAAGTGGCAGGGCAGGAGAAATACTTGTCTAGGAAACTATAAAAATGACCATAGGTATATATTCTAAAGAAGATTTTTTTTTTCCTGTATAAATGTTTTTATCCAGCGCAGGGCAGGGCGGGCAGTGCCAGCCCTGGTGCAGGCTGCTGGCCAGGCCCCAGGCAGCTCCTCCTACCTGCAACTCCTTGGGCAGGAGGGTGTTTTTCCGGATGGCGTTGATACGCAGCCGCTCGTCCGCGTACTCGTACGCCAGCTTCCTCCTCTTGACGTCCCGCAGCATCCTCCAGTCCACATAGTAGCCCCGCACTTGCCTCGTGCATGATGCAGGTAGAACCTAATTAAATTAAAAAAGAAAAAAAAAAAGTTTACATATGAAGCAGTTATGTGTTCTGTTTGTCCAGTTCAAATACGAATTGCTCCTATAAGCTTGTTCCACAAAAAAAAACCAAGAAAAAAATACATCTTGCAGGAGCTACAACTCATACTGACGTTATACTGGCGTTAGTAACGCTCCCCTCCCGCCTCCTCTCACGCGCAGCCTAGAAGCCGCTTCCCCCCGCCAAGGCCTCCCCGCTGCCTCCCTCAAAGTCCAGCCCGCTCCGCCGGGCCAGGGGCGGCCCCGGGGGTGGCGGGGCAGGAGGGGAGCCCTTAGCCCGCCCGGCCGGCCGCCTACCTGCCGCGCGGCCCGCAGCGCCCAGCCCAGCACCGCCGCCGCCGCCATCTTGTCGCTGCGCGGCGCCGCCGCCAACGGCCGCGGCGAGGGGAGGGGCGGAGCGCGGGGCGGCCATTTTGAGACGGGGCGGGGATGTCGCGGGGCAGGTGGCCGCGTCGCGCCTTTCTTTTCTTTCTTCTTTCTCTCCTTTTTTTTTCTTTTCTTTTTTTTTTTTCTTTTTAAGGCTCCATGTGCGGAAAGTGTTACTGCTAGAGCCGATTTCTTTGATCTTTGAAAGATATTTCCAGAAGATGTGAAGGTGTCCTGGTGCTCTCAGGACTCCACAGCAAGGAGTCTGCGTTACCCTCTCCAGATGCATCGTTCTGCCTCATGTGGCATGTTTTTCTGATACCTTGACCCTACCTAAAGCAGCTTGTGTGGTGGGAGCGGTGAAAAAAAATCACGAGCCTTTGAACCTCCATTTCTTCACGTGCACGTCAGTGCCCGTTAGCAATGGTGCACAGCTGTAGGAGAGAGGACCTGCTGTGCTGGGAGAGAAGAACCTGTCGTGTGGGATTCTGGGGCAGCTCTTCCCAGAAACGGGGCACCTGGCTGTGCCCTGCAGTGAGCGCAAGGATGGGCGCTCAGGATGTCCCTGGCCTGCGCTGTCCCCTGCCCTGCTGCGCTCGGACTAGGGGCACCGATGGCTCTCAAGGGCTGCTGTCCTTTTATGGTAAAATTTCATTTCTTGCTTTTATGGGTGGAAAAGAAAGTAAGTCCCAAACCACACTGAAGGGCTGTGTCCCAATGGTGATGTGAGTCAGTAAGAACCTTCATTAGAGAAGCAGGCACCTTCTGCAGAAACCACAGGATCAGTTTGGGGGCGGACCACACGGATCAGAGGTTGGTCCTGTAAAAAGGACAAGGAGTTCCATCAGGAAAATATGATGAGGGGAATTTGAAGGATAAACTCAATTACAGGCTCATTTTTCACAAAACCACGTGTCCCACATGCTGAT